>JAVSCE010022006.1:0-220000 GCA_032199065.1 Smutsia gigantea | reverse complement strand
ACATGAAAATCTTTTTTACTATGGTGACTGATGGATTAAGATATCTGGAAAGTATTTTGAACTGCATGAGAATGATCCGACATTCCCAGATAGCATTGTTATTTGCATTCGTATTCTTTTGAATATGGATTAAAAATAAAAATACATATTTTTGTTTACCTGAAATATTTCTACCTATAAAAATAAATAGGAAAGATTCCTCCATGATATTCTCACAAGTCTCCTTCAGGTGGATTCCAGGTTTTGATAGTCTTACAGTGCAGGACTGTGTACCGTACTGCTATATATCAGATGTTTTACTGAACAGACACAGCCATTAGTGCTGATTTAATCTTCTATAACAGAGAGGATTTGGAAAAGGCTTTTTGCAGCTTGCTTCAATTCTTTCATTTGCATTCATCCCTTTGCACCACAAGTAATATTTGGTATAGGATGACTGGGAGATCTGGTTACTGAGGGAATATTACAGAGTTTAGGTATAAAACGTAAACAAACACTCCAGAGATGCTAGTTTATCTCAGCTGTTATCTTTTTCTTCTGTTCTTTGTGTTTTGAGTCAAGTTTTATCTTGAAGACTGTACCCATAAGAAAGTAAATTTTGGTAGGAAAAACAATATCTGCTACATGTATTTTTAAATGATATAAGTAATAGCTTATAGAATGTGGAAATGGATTTTCAGAGTTTTCCCTTTGAAAAGAAAAAAATTGATTTGAAACAAGTTATAAATGAAAACCATATTTAATTCAGTATTTGAGATCTTTATTTACCATTATACATCCCTTGGCAATAGAAGAGAAATTGTCCAAATAATAGAGATTTTAGTATTTCTGTATTTCACTTTGTAGGAAAAAAAAAAGCATATCCACATAGCTACTAAATTGCTATTACATAAAGCAGATATTGATTGTGACTGAAATTTAGAAATTTCATATATGACTAGAAGCTGAAGCAAAAGTTAGAATGTGACAGCTACCTCAATGTGAGTGCATCAGGGTGATTTCTGTGCTAGGATTAGAAAACTGTGAGCTACAGTTAAGGGAATAGCAGCAAAATTTATAGCAACTAAGATCTAAATTGTGATTTTCTTTTATTAATTTAATTCATTGTTTATCTCTGATGCATATGCAAGAGTTCCTGAAATCTTCCAGACCCCTGTGGTTTAATATAAATCTCAAAATATTAACAGCATCTTGCAGAAAATTGGAAAGCAGATGAGACACTTCAGGACTCAAGATAATTTTAGATGTGCACATTTTAAAGCAACTTCAACACACTTACCCTCTGCTTGCTCTTAAAAAATAAAACTTACCTCTTTAATTTGTTTTACTCTGTGACAATTGCTTTTATAACTGGTATGTAAAATAATCATTGCCTTTGAAAAGACTGGCCAGCAAAAAGGCTTGTCTTAACAGAATGTTGAAAATATTAAAGGTTACATTTGTCAGATACATTCAAGATGAAAAATGAATGATAAATTGCCACACATGTTATTGGTATAACACAGTAAGTAGAGAGCTATCAGGTTATATTTTACTGCACTTTTTCCCAGTCCCAAGTCATGTGTAACTCCTGCATTTATAAATTCAAGGCTTTCAAGTTAATGACTGCAGGTGGCATAATTATTCCAAAGGTATTATAAGAAACAGCCTCATTTGAATCTCTGAAACATCAGATATTTATGCAAATATAATAAGAAAAGAGTATCACCTGTCTCATTTTCACTGGGCTGGTATCTTTTAAAATGTACAGGAAAGGATCTTGCTGAGCTTTCCAAATGACCACCAACATCACTGAAAAGATGTCCATGTGATATTGAAGTGACAGAGAATTTGGAGTCAGGCAGACCTGGCCTGAGATTCTGTTAATGCCATTTGCCTCCTGTATAAATTTTGACAGACTAAAAGCCTTGACATTCTCAAAAACGGAGCTAATGTGTCTTTCAGAGTTGTTATAAAGATTACAGAAGTTGTTATTTTAAGTGGCTGACAAAAAATATATTTGCGGAGGATGCGGTTGTCATTATTATAAGCATCATCCGAATTGTAAAATAAAATATCAGTACTGTAAACTCTTCAAGAAATATATATATCAACATGGAAATAAAATAATTTTGATTAAATGAAGAGCAGTTTTCCAAGGAAAGCATGAGTTTCAAAGATCAAAACTTGGTTCAAAAGCATTTTATAAAACACATTTAAAAATTTTGTATATATTTAGCATATTTCTAATTTAAAAATAACAAAAACAAAATTATCTCTAACCATGTATAATCTTTATTAAACTTTATTATTTACATGGTAAATTCAGTTAATTAAAGAACTGTATATGGCTTAGTTTTTAACATTCTTTGACTTTTTCATTTGAATAAAATTTAATTTTATTTGGATGCCCACTTTAAAATTCAAGTAGACCATATTATAAATTATTTTAGTTTTAATAGGAATAATTCACAATACTTATATTTTGTTTTTTTTAACAATTGGAAGACAAAAAGAAATCAATATTTTCAAATGCATGAAGCCATCTTGTTAAAAAATACACATCTTTATTTTCTTGAAGTAATATTTAGCTCTGATGTTAAAGAAAATACAGCTCTAGTTCTCAAATGAGTTTTAATTGAAATAAGATAGTTTTTCAAATATATCTTGTTTAGGTGCATTCATAAAAAAAAATATAGTGGATGCTATTTAAAATATGAATATAAAGTAGTGGTAACAGTTTTATAGGTTGACGCAGACTGATTTGACTAAAACAAAAGTGTACTGCAGCAAGTTCACCTGACAACAGCAGTGTTCTAGGTCCAGTGTTAATAAGAATGCTTAATTTCACAGCAGCATAAAATAATGGAAAATAAAATATAGACCAAATCATTTATATAAAATTCTGTAAAAGATATAACAAATTAAGTTAAAATCTTCATGTGTGAAAAGTTGATGGGGACAAAACTGAAAGAGCAAGTTAATTTTTAAATATGTAAACAAAGTGAATAAGCTTTTCATGATATGGGGTGGATTAGTAATATTAATTCATGAAGTAAGTGATTTTTTTTTCTCATTAAGGTGAGTACAACATTATCCACTATGTTGTATCTCAAGATATTTTCCAATTGAAAGTGGTTTAGGAATCAGAGCATAATCAGAAAGCAAGATATTAGAGAATCCCAAGGAATTCATAAGTATAGGGGGGCAAAAATTTCCAGAAGATAATCAAAATTTGAAGAATCAAAACCCAAAAGGAAACATAGAAAAATGAGTTTAATATCCTATACTGTTTTTCACTCAAAGAATTGACCAAACTGTAAGCTTCACGAGGTAAGAGTCTAAAAATCCAAGCAGTAATAGACAAAAAAGGTCAAAACTCTAATGGAGCTTCTGACAGTCTGACAGTGCAGACAAAACAAAAGATGGAGCTTGGGGCCAGGGTTAGAAAAGAGAAAAGGTGCAGGACACATGCAGATTCTCAGCTGTGACCTCAGAAGTACTGAAAGTCAGACTTGAAACATCTAGTACCTAAGTAGATGAAGGTGACCTATCCCACTTTTAACAACTTTTCAGAAAAAAAATTCATCACAGAAGAAAAATAATGTATCATAATAAATATTTATGTGTGTGTGTGCTTATGTAAACACACACACACACAGAATCCCAAAATCTATAATAAAATAATTAAAATGTTCACCATTAAGTCAACAATTACCAAATAGCAGATGTAAAGGAACAAAGCAATGGAAAAAAAAGAGACAATATTGGTGATATTATCATATAAACTTAAAAATAAATAACATTAATATGATCAAGAAATAATAGTTAAGGTGAAGAATATCATGAGAATCTTGAAATCTGTAATAAAATAATTAAATATAAATTCTAGAACAAAAATTAAGAATTCAGCAGGTAGGTTTACTATCTGATTAAACAAAACAGAATAGGATTAGTTATCAACAATTTAGACAAACAGATTATATCCAAAAGAAAATATTAAAAGGAAAAAATTTTGAAATATAGCAAAGATTGTAAGAGATACATAAACCTTTGGGAAATATATGTATACACATTTGTAATTCCAAATAAAAGAAAAGAGAGAATAAGGGACAAAAGCAAGTTTTGAAGAGACTGGTACATCCAGTTACAGCTCTGGCATGGAAAGATCATAGAAGTTTTCATTCTCATCTACAAGAAAAAAAAGGAAAACAAATGGTTTTTCTTAAACCTGTCAGAGAATTGAGATCATGGGGTACCACATCAAAATTCTCCACTTCAAACTCTGAAGAGGCAGGTAAATATAGAGAGTCAGAGCCAAAATCAGATTAACTTACCTGAGGTGGGAGCCATTGCCGTAAGTTGGTATAACTATTTAAATTATAACTTTGACTAACTACTGAAAGCAATGTGTGGACCACTGGGAGAATGACAAAGTCTTGAGGCTGAAGTTTTATGGGGGCTCAAAGATTTTGTGGATTTACCATCTGGAAATCCACCAGGTTTTCATAAGAAAAGGGCCAAGTAAAAACATTCTTGTTTCTGGCAAAGAGAGGGGAAAATAACCATTTTCAAATATCTCCAGAGGATTCTTCATTGCAAATGACCAACTAAGCAAGGGAAAAGACTTTTTTTAACCAACATCAGGGAAGGGATGTTTCCAGTCCCTTCAAGCCTTCCTTTATCACCTAAGGAGGAAGAAAGCTAATAAATGCCTGGGAAGGTGACAGCCCAAGGACACAATCACAATGAGACTGAATCATAAAATTATAGAACACCTGTACCCACACCTTAACCACATCAACAGTGCCTCAATATAATAACAGTGGATTATAGCTAAAAGAGATGCAAAGCACATATTCTATTTGAGAAGTTTTAAGTAAAACCCTAAGACAACAATGGAGAAAAATGTAAGGACAGGAGAAGAAATTGAAACCTCAGACAAGTACAGATATCAAACATTAAAGATAGCTTAACTCCTAGCCATATTAACCTAAAACTTCACACTAAAGGTCTATTTACGTCAGTTCCTATTATATAATACAACATGCCTAGCTTTCAACAAAAATTACAAGACATGCAAGATGAGAAAAAATACAGTCTCAAGCAACAAAGCAAGCATCAGAACTTTCCTAGATATGGCATAATGGTATCATTATCGGGTAGAGAATTTCAAATAAGTATGATACCAAGGGCTCTAATGAAAAACTAGCAAGCAAGAACAGAACAGGGTGATGTAGGAGAAAGATGGAAATCCCAATGAAGAATAAAAAGGAAATGTTAAACATTCAAAACACTGTAACAGAAATGAAGGATGCTTTTAATAGGCTCATTAGTAGACTGGACAAAGCAAGAAAAGAATCAATGCGTTCAAGATATGTCAATAGAAAATTCCTAAAACATAATGAAGACAGAAAAAAGAATGAAAAAAATAAAAACAGAACAGGTTCTAGAGGAATGTGGGACAATTTCAAAAGGTACAATTGGAATAACAAGATTACAAAAGAAAAGAAATATTTCAAATAATAATAGGAATTTTCCAAAATTAATGACAGACATCAAACCACATATCCAGAAAGTTCAAATGACTTCAGATTAAATGTCAAAAAATCTACACCTGTGTATATCCTATCCAACTACTGAAAATAAAAGACAGAGAAAGCCTGAAAGCAACCAAAGTAAGAAAATACCTTACTTACAGAGGAATAAGGATAAAAATCTGCTTAGAAGGACATTTATAACATAAATGAAAGAAACATAGAAAATAAGAAAGGTCAAAAATGAAATAACTAAGCTTCCACATTAGGAAACTAGAAAAAGAAGATCCTAAATTCTAATGCAACCAGAAGAAAAGAAATAATAAAAATTAGAGCTAATATAATAGATAACAACCTACCTAAAGGCTGGTTCTTTGGAAAGATAAAATGAATAAACCTACAGCCAGACTAAATAAGAAAAAAAAAAAGAGAGATGATACAAATTACCAATATAAGAAATGAAAGCAAATCCAGTACTACTGATTCCAGGGATATCAAAAGGATAATAAATTATGGACAACTCTAAGCCAACAAATGAATAACTTAGATTAAATGGACCATTTCCTTCAGAGACACAAATAAAATGCACACAGGAGAAATAGATAATAGAAACAGATTTGTATGCATTAAAGAGATTGAGTCAATAATTAACAAATTCCCAAAAAAGGAAACACCAGGCCAAATGGATTCATTGGTCAATTTTCTGAACCTTTTAAAGAATAAATGATCCAAACTCCTTATACTTTGCCCAGAAAATGGAAGCAGAGGGAACATTTCCTGACTCATTCTATGAGGTCATCATTAATCTAATATAAAAATGAGATAAAGACATTACAAGAAAGGATTATATCTCTCATGAATACAGATGCAAAAGTGGCAATACAATATTAGCAAATCAATAAAACAAAAAAGAATTGTCACAACCACTGATGGGATTTTTCCTAGGTATACAAGTCTGTTTAACATTCAAAAATCAATTGACATAAACAACCATATTAACAGGATGAAAAATGAAAAAAATATATGATAATACCAGTTGATATAGAAAAAGCTTTTGACAAAATTGAACACCTATTCATAATATAAACTATCAGCAAACTAGGAGTATAGGCGAACTTCATCACCTTGATATAGAATTTCTACAGACAACATATAGCGGACATCATGATTTATGGTGAAAAACTGGAACTGTTCCTACAAAGTTTGGGAATAAGGCACCACTCATTTACCACTGCTATTCAGCATCATACTGGAAGTCTTAGCTCATGCAATTAGATAAGAAAAGTAAATAAAAGAAATATAGATCAGAAAGGAAGAAATAAAACTTTTTTTTGCAGATGACATGGTTATCTATGTAGAAAATCACAAATGAAAAACCCTGTGGAACTAATAACTTACTCTTTTTTCTTGGTTCTATGACACAAAATTAATATACAAAGGTAAACTACCTTCTTATATGCCAACATTAAATGATAGAATTTACAAATTAAAAGCATAATAGCATTTACAATATCAAAAAATAAAACAATTTATAAACACAACAACATATACAGGTTCTATAGGTGGAAAATGATAAAAATTTTAATTAAAAAATTGAGTAGTTTTACATAAATGGAGAGACAGTCTGTATTCATGGGTAGAAAGACTCAATATTGTTAAAGTGTCTTCCAAAGTTGATCTATAGTTTCAGGGATATCCCAAACAAAATTTCAGCAAGCAATTTTATAGATATTGTAAACTAATTCTAAATTGTAGATTTTGTAGATATTGCAAACTAATTCTAAAATTCATATGGGAATATAGCAGTAAAAAGTTTACTAAAAATAATAGGACATGAATTTCTTACCTTCAAAATGCTAGAATATAGTAGGGAAATGGATATCTGTGTAAGAAAATAAAGGCATCAACAGCCTCAAGTCAGGAAAACAAAATTCTACTGATTTTTTTTCTTTAACATACAGTATTTTCTTAATCTCAGTATTTTTCACAGAGACATGTTTTCAATTTTTATAAAGCTCAGTTTATTAACTTTTTAAAGGAACATAATTTTGGTGTCATGTCAGAAAACTACCTAATTCCTAGACACAAAGATTTTTTTTATGTCTTCTTCTAAAAGTTTCATAAATTTCTATTTTATATTTATGTCTATGATCCATTATGAACTAATTTTCATATGAGCTCTGAGGTTTAAGCTGTGGTTCACACGTTTTGCATGTGAATGTCCATTATTTCAATACTATTTGTTGAAAAGGAGTTGGGGAGATGTGCCAGTGGCATTAACTCATTGCTGTTTTAATTACATCTTCTTTTTCCAACCTTATGGTTATGGATTATCATTCTGTCCCTCTCTCTGTCTCTTTCTGTCCCTCTCTTTATGTCTCTGTCTCTCTCTCCCTTACACACACACACATACACACACCACATTTATGATGTCTGTGGGACTTTTTGGATAAATATATGTATCAAACCTAGAAAGAATTAAGAGGAAAGATGGTGAGTTGGTGAAATTGTGACTGGCAATCACTTTCAAGCTGGAAATATTGAAAAATGGGTTTTAAGGGCATAAATGAACTCAGAATTTGAATCCTGTAACAGGTTAACATGGAATATTTAAACATAGGAGCTTTGCTTATTTTTGTTCAACTAATAATGTATATAATGTTCATATGTTTCTACACATAAATGTGTATTCTTTTATCTGTATGCAACTGGTGAAATGAATATGCATGTGATATATATGACAATTTATGAATATACTACAATCTGGTGTTTATTAGAACATACACACATATATATACATATACATATATATCCTGGAAGTTATTCTTAAAATTCAATTGCAAATTGATATAATATACTTCTGTATGCTTATATAACTATTCCTATTAAGAAAAGATTTTTTAAAAAGAGAAGCATGTGTAAAACCTTCAAGTTCTATGGGGGAGCATTACAAAATAAGCATGGTGATCATGGGGCATAAGAGGTTCTTTGAGTTTATGATGATTCCATGCTACTGAAAATCACAAGGGTCATTATGCACATTTTGGCAAAGACATGGACATTGTATGTAAATGAACAAAATAAAACCTGTGGGTTGAAAGCAATTCAAGGAGACCAAGAATGTGGATGGTATCCTTCATTTCCCCATAATTTCAGTATAAATTTGATTTCAGTTCATTGCTGGCAGCCTCAGTGCAAGAGAAAGTTTTAGTCTCATTGTGGCAGGCACAACTATTTCAGGCTTGGTCAATGGATTGATTGCTTGGCTTACTTTGCTTCATTATCATGGATTCAGGCTTCTGTAAAAGACTTTATATCTGGGAAGGAAAAGGGATCAGGACACTTAGAACATTTTATATACTAATCTTAGCACATTACAGCAGTCTGAGTTTCAACATGAACATTTAAAATAAATCCTGAGAATTTTTTGAATGCCCTAGATCTAAGCCTGAGGAGTAAAGTCACCGATATAACTTTTAGTTCATCTTTACATTATTAACATTAAAAGCTAAAATACCATAGTAATAGAGAATTGTTCCTACTTATAACACAGTCATTTTATAATGATCTGAGCTACACATGTAAATAGAAGCTTAGACTCTGGAGGCAGATTTAGTTGACATATTCCTTTTAACAGGAAGTCGTCTCTGGAAACCACAGTCCCTGGGACCTTGGACCTCCCACAACCTTTCTAACCTCAGGTTATAAATGCACATCTATGTATATGCATCTTTTCTGTGATGGAAGAGAAGACCTAAGGAAAGAGATGCTATGTCTTATTTACCTCCTTATTCAAAGCAACTAGTAGAGTATCTGACTTGAGGTGGTTATTCAATAAATATTGTTAAGTTGATGAATAGAGGGGTGAGAGAATGAATAAATAAATAAATGGTGTAGTTTTTAATTACTATATGTATAAATTTATGGAAATTCCATACTGTAGCAGGGTATACATATTTCATTAGTGACACAGGATAACTTGTACCTTTTCCTTCCATTTTCATTTGTAAGAGATCTTGTGAGTATATAAAAACTTACACTGTGGAAAATGGGTTATTTGATTTCTCCAAACATTTTGTGAATACCGTCAGTTATTTGCTGCTGTGTAATCAAGCATGCCAAGACATGGTGTCCTAAAACAATTGCCATTTCACAACCTTGAGGATTGTGCTGAACTAAGATGGCCTGTTCTGAGCTCTCATCTGAGGTCACTCAAGCAGCCAGGTTACCTGGCAGCTCTGATGAGGTTAGACATTCTAAGTTCTCATACGTGTGTGCGGCCGTTGGGGCTGGCTCACCACTGCACTACATGTTTATAGCAGTGAGCCCAGACTTACTCATTTGGCAAGGAAAGAATTTCCAGTGGCAAGAGAAGACAACTCTCATTGTTAAGAGTGCCTGTCAATTTTCTTGTGTCATATTTGCTAAAGCCTATTGGACAAAGTAAGTCCTAGGGCCAAGGGCAGAGTCAGTATCAGATGGGTATGAACACAGGGAGCTGTGATTCACTGTGGAGGCATTGCTATACAATCTAACACATGAAGTGAGCCACATTGGCAAATTGATCATCAGATGACACAGCATAGTTGGTGCACAGGCTAGACTATATCTAACAGTTAAATCATGGCTCATTCATAAAAGTTTCTATTCAGGAATAAAATAAATAGGAAACAAGATGAAAAATCACCTTTCAATTATTCCCAGTACTGAATCAGGGCTTTGGCAGACCATCATGAACCATATTTTCTGCAGGGAATATAATTAGATACCTAACTGGGATACTTTTCAATTCAGCTAGGTTTTTTTAACTACTTAAAGAACTAACCTAATTTTCAGACAATCCTTGACTTGTGTATATTTCATCAGTTTGTTGTTATGTGTAGTCAATCGAAGATGCATAAATGCTGGAACCACTCTCGATGTATTTATCTCTTCCCTAAGAACTTCTATTCATGCCAGGAATTGTTACCCTTCTCTTAGACTGGTTTAGGTAAACCCCAATAATTCTTCATATGTCAGCTTGCCCTGGGAAATCACCCACCAAACAAGAGCAGAGCCCCTTTTCTGAACATTTATAGCATCCAGAGCCTTTCTTGTAAGCCACGTTAACCATACTTAGCTAAGTCAAGAGAGTATCCATTCTGCCTCTACTTCAAAATGTGCTCCTTGAAAGCAAATCCATGTTTTGCTCAAGTTATGTCCCCTATACCTAAGTTAGGTGGCAATAAGTATTTATATGTTGCATACATTTTTCTGATATATTATGGCTGTTTGAATGCAAGGCTGTGAATCTTTGTATGCTCAGAGCCTAACACAAACAGTGCCTACCATAAATGTTCAATAAACATTTATTGAACTAAATTTAATTAATTTTGGATCTGCCAGGCCTTTTGGTTTTGTGCAATAACCTATCACATCCACCTTGTTCCTAGTAGGAAAATATGTTCTGAGTTCTAAAAATCTCCTGCAAATGAACTTTGGAACTCAATCTGTTTGTAAGTCTGAGGACTGCTTACTATGCAAAAATACATATGATAATCGCTTATCAAGTCAGTTTTTCAGATGTTCCATTTTATGACTGAATAATCTGTGAATTGTTTCCTCTCTTACTACTTGGCTTGCAGGGAGTATCAAACATATTTTAGAATATAACCTGAAAGTTGAAGAGAGTATTGAATATAGAATTATTTTAAGAGAAAAATAACTTTATGGTGATAGATGGTACTACACTTATCATAGTGATCATTTTGTACTGTATATAGTTGTTGAATCACTATGTAGTACACCTGAGACTAATGTAATGTTTTATATCAAACTATACTTCAATACAAAAGAGAAAAATATCTCCATAATAGAATGAGGTTATTTAACAATATCTGGTTTCTACATATAAAATATCATGATTTACAAACTGCCATACAGATGTGGAAAAAAAATCTTTACTTTATAAAACTTCATTTATCTTTACTGTTAAGGCCATAATCTGTCTGGAGAAGACCATTTATTTTATCCTATATTGTACTCTCAGTCTAATACAGTAATTTCCCATCCAAATTCACTTATTATTCTTAGTTATCATGAATCAATTTCATTTATTTTGCAGTAAACGATAAGCTTTCAAAAACTCTTTATCCTCTTTCTTCTCTTGAACTTTATCTTTGGTAGGAATTAAACTGTTGAGACAGATGATAAGGGGTAATATATTGTTTTAGTATCAGAGAAGCAGCATTGATGAAGAAAACCATTGACGCTCAGACCCCATCTTTGCTGAGTGTAGTTTCCATCGTAGTCACTGACTCTCCTATGAGTTGTGACAGACCTGGCTTTAATGACTGATGATCTTGGATCTTACCTTTACTGAACAAAGGTTGTTGTATCCTATAGAAGTGGGTCTCAACCCAAACCTGGGTTTTGCCCTGTCTACTTCTCTTCCCAGGATTGCCACCATCTGATGTAGAACAGTAAACTTGTGGTAGATATTTATTCACCATAACAAACTATCCAACATCAGTATGGAAAATACCAGCTATTGCTACCCTACAGATCTCAGGCCAAGAGTAGGACACCTTGTTTCATAGCCTTGGTTAGAGTTCAGAATGGGAAGCAGGATTAAAGTTTCACTGCTCATTTTTCCCTGACCCTCATTCTATCTAGGTTTTATACTATCTTGTCTATACCTACTCATATATACAAACATTTGGGCTGCAGTGCCAGAAAATTTGGATTTCTGTGTCTACTCACCCTACCTACTGTTGTCAATTTCCAGTTTCTGCAAGCCAACACTACAAAAAAAAATACATGATACAAAAGTGAAACTAATAAACTAATATTTAAGATAACATGAAATGTTAAAATATCTTCACTTTGTCCAAAAAAAATTGATATCAAAACTAGACAAGGATATCACAAGAAAATAATTCTATGAACAAAGATAGAAATAAGTAATTTCTTCATTGAATTCCCTAAAATATGTTATTGAAATCCATTCATACATAATTTCAGCTATATATGAAAGAAATACTATACCATGGACAAGTACAATTTATCTAAGAAATGTAAATATCATAATATTTGAAAGTCAATCAATTCACCAAATGAACAGAATGAAAGGGAAAATAATATATCATCTCAATAATGCCAAAAAACACATATAAATTCATGATAAAGACTTGCAGCAAGAAAACTCCTCAATCTAATAAAGGCTATCAAAGAAAAGCAAAAATTCAAGTTGATATCATTGAATACATTCTTAGGATCTGGAACAAGACAAGAATACTAAACACATCACTTCTGTTCTACAATTTAATGGATATCCTGCCAATTTCAAGTTGCCAAGGAAAAGATATAAATGATGTTCAGTTTGGAAAAATAAGAAATAAAACATTCCTTTTTTGCCAACTACATAAGCAGGTACATAGAAAATCTTAAGATATCTACAAAACTCCACTAAAGAAAGTACCTAATATAATGGCTACTGGAACTAATAAGCAAATTTCATAGAATAACAGGATAAAAGGTAAAAAATAATAATCTCTTACAACTAACATAATCATGGACCTCTGATTTGTAATGCTGTTATTTTCTAAGATAACTTTAGAGGTAGAACTAATTCTTAAAGGAATTGTCCTTTGTGGGTGGAAAATAATGACTTGTTAGTAAATAAACAATAGAGGATATTCAACAATGCACAGGAACTGTCATTTCCAAGTGAAAATCTGTTTTATATTGCAAAATATATCACTACAGACTGAGAGAATAGAAATTAATTCCCATATTGAGTTCATTACACATTGGCCATTTTAGGAAATGCACGTAGAAACAATGTTGCAATGTTGAGAAGTTCTAGGAATGATTGTTAAAATGTTTATGTAGATTTATAATTGTACTGTAATATATTTGAATTTTTAAAAATGACTTTAATGTTAGAGCTTAAAATCTCAGGATGCTATTATTTAACATGAATTGAACTAATACAGTTTAAAACTATTTATCAACATCTCCAGCTAGACATTTCCTACATCACACCCTTTTTGAACTTTCACCCTTTGCATTTTTATGTTATTAAGGGATTGGAGACATTTCACTTGGCTGTGTTCTCTTGCATTGTATCTCAGGAAAAATGTGGGGTCCAAATCTCAGTGTTACTTCTTACTAGCCTTTTGTCTCCATGCAACGTACCAAATTTTCTAATCAAGAAATATGTATGTTAATATCTATGGGAGGACAACTTTATTCAAATTTCTTCTATTAAAATCTCTGGCCCTTTTGTCAAGCCTTGTGCTCTCTCCTGAAGAGTTTCTTCAGGGGGCACTTTACATTTTGGCCTAACAAATGGGATTCATCTAAGTATGAACTGAATGGGGATACATTGTTCCAAGTGCCCAGCTTCCCTACTTTCCTGGACACATAGGAATTTCCCCACACCCCACCGCCTGCCAAAATAAAAAAGATTCCATTGCTGATAAAGATAATCGAAATGGATTTAATTTTTAAAACACTGACTCTCTTTTTTTTTCTTCTTTCCAATTTTTAGAGCTAGGCACAGCGATTCTATGATAACCTGTTGAAGCCTTTTTGGAAAAAGCACATGCATATATAATGTTGCATATAATATCATGGATCTTCCAGAGTCCTTGTCATAAACTTTGCAGAATCTTAATATTGTCTTTCAACCATAATCCATGATGTGGTTCCTTTCATATTTTGAAGGAGTAACTTAATCCCCATTAGTCATCTGCTTTCTACTTTTAGGACAAAATTTATTAAATTTCCCCTTTCTTTAGGACCCCTTCTCATTCTTTGTGAGAAATGCAGAAACCTAGTCACTTAGATAATTTGCCTTTCTAAACAGGCATGATATCTCTGGAGAATTTGTTTACATTTATTTCATAGATTTTTAAAAAATAATGATTTAATAAAATTATGGAGAAAGTGCCTTTTCTATTGCCAACTAGATAATAGGTCTTAAATCAATATGAGTCATTACAGCCCTCATTGGGCTGTTTCTTCCTTTATTATTATTATTTGGATTATTTTGTTCAGCCAAGTCTTTTTCTCATTTTATTGCTTATATCTCTACTTGAAAGGGTTTACTACCAGCCTTCACTGTGACAGTTAAAATATGCTGTCATGATGTACATTCTCACTTAAACACTTGCATTTCAGAAGATCCTAGAACTGAAACCCATAGAGCTAGAGAAAGAAAAGACTTACCTTTCTCAGCTCATCATCTGAGGTCCAGATAGGGACCAAAAAATGTGGGGCACCATTTCTTTAGAAACAAATATCCTTAATTTAAGAACATGCTTTAAGCTAAATGTGAAAATGTTTTCTAAACAATGTTTTCTATTCTTTTCTCTCCATTTACTGTACATGTTTCTTTCTGATTTTATCACACATTTATACTCCTCAAAAAATATATATTGAAACTTCATGTGTACTGAGGCTATTCTAAAAGTAAATAAGATCATTTCAAGGGACAAACTAAGTTGATAAGAAAATGTATTATCCAAATCATGCTGAATTTAAGATACTACTTTCCTTAATGTCTTATCCTGGAGAAATCAATGCTAAACTTCCTGGTAAAAAGTAATTCACAGAAAGATGAATTCACAGAAATATGTGTATTTTGGAGGGAATTACACAAAGGCAGTGAAATAAATTTTGGGGAACACAAATTGCCAAAAAAACAAAACCCTAGAGTAAATACATTAAGGCAAGTGAACAAATTTTAAATCAGGTTACTAAAAACTTAAATCTATAAACAGAAAGGCAGAAGACATTTATACTGTGCTCAGAGAAAATAACATATCTACCATTTTTGCGTAAAAGTACAAGTGTAATGGAGGGCAAGTACTCATGTAAATGGCAGAAAATGTCACGGGATGTTCCCCCAGTGTAGTCGCTGCTAACCCAGCTTACTAATGGTTTTTAGAAGGCAATAGTTTGGATCACAATGTTCTCTAAACAACAACCTATCATTCTAATGTATCTGGATAGCTTTCTTAGTATATTACAAAATCATTTGAAAAGGCATGTTGGGCCTTATGGTTTTGCAGTAGCAAAATCCCAAGTACTTTCAAACAACAGAAACACATTTATTTCTAACTTACTGTCAGTAACTGTGGCATCAAGGTTCATTAAACAATAGCTGGTTTCTATGAATTTGTAGAAAATAATTTGAAGTTTCTGTTATACATTGTTTTGTTATACTGCATATTGGTTTCTACAAATAACTAAAAGAGGCAAGCTAAAAAAAAAATCTAGGATAATAGTAAATAAAGCAATTTGTTTCACAGTTCACTTAGATGGTAAAAATTCATACCAGAATGCATTTTAGAAACTCATCAAAAATAAGCATATCCGAACCTTGTAATTTCAATGTGGCATATTTTCATTTTAATAGATTTTTATTAAATTCATAAAAGTTAATGGAGTAGGGATTAAGTCATTATGAACTCTGTCCCAATTGTCTATTATTAATAGCATCACAATAGTGATGCCATTGTTAAATACTTTCATTCCAAATGCCTTGTTTTAGTCAATCATAATTTTCATCTCAGAGTTCCTACTCCACCAATTATTCCAGATGATCGTGTTGCTTATTTTTAGTCCCCAAGTTTTCATAAATCTGTAACTCTGGGGGAGAAAATATATTCCCAGCCTGGGGCAAATAAACCTCTGAAACTGAAATCAGCCAAAGGAAGAAATAAAATGGGAGAAATCCATGTATTGCTAACAAGCAGTTGTCTACTTCTGCTCACCCATGTCTCTTGAGACCCGGCTGCAAAATAGACACCACCAAACCTCTCTGGTCCAGGTGCATGCTTGCTGTCCACCCACCTTGGAACCACCTATCAATATAGGACATAGATACTTCTCTTCACCCCTTGGAAATACCTACTGATATGGAGATGCACTAAGGCCCACAATTTTACCCACAAATCTCAAAGTTTTGATGTTCACATTATACATAATTCAGTTAAAGTATACAACGTAAATAATGAAAAAATAAAAACAGGAGGGGCTTCATTTTGTCCTATGGGTTAGAAAGACGTTACTGATCATATCAGTAAGACTCTACTGTTATACGGAAATAAGAGATGGCAAAAAGATCTCTTTAAAATGAGTACCTAAAGTAATCCTCTTCACAAATCCGTTCTGTCTAGGTTCTTGTTTTTACAAGCAATACAATAAAATTCAATTTTAATTTGAGATAAAATTTAAAAAATTAAGTTTCTATCTGAGGTGTCCTCCACTTTTCAGAATGACATTTTACTTCTTAGCCACATGTAGGCACCATTACCCCACTGACATCACAGTCCTGGTATACACATTGATTGCTGATAGACTTGTTCTCCCAGGGAAGCATACCTATATGGTGACTCATCTGTCCAGGTCCAACTTGTCAATGACCTATTATGGTAAATTAATTTAAACTGTTTTAGAACTCCAAGATTTTTAAAATTTTGAACTGTATTCTTGTAGACACAGTGATTTTCCCTAGAAAGCTTTAATTGAAATGAGATGGGTCAAGGAGAAAGTTCATTATTTGCAAGTGATTTGTTATGGGTTATGTACACCATCACTGCTACTCAAACTGTTGCACTTATTTGTTCATGAACTGGCCGTATTTGACAGGAATAGATATTTTAATTAGAAGGTTTGAAGGTGTTTAACTTTATATGGATTTCAAAGGGAAATTTGTCATAAGTGATGTAATATCTAAAAGACACACTTTTGGAAGCTTAATGCAATTGGGAAACCTGATCTGGGTACCCACATATCTTTTCTTCTGCTCCAAGACTTCAAAGTATGAGCCCTGAGGCAACTTACTTAACTCTAGAATTTGAGAGTTCAAGTCCTCTTGGCAAGATCAACTTTGTCCTTCTGGGCAGAAGTATTATAATGGTATCTTTTATTATGGAATCACATAACGCTTTGTGACATACCATTCATCAAATAATAAAA
Source organism: Smutsia gigantea (assembly GCA_032199065.1). NCBI lineage: Eukaryota > Metazoa > Chordata > Mammalia > Pholidota > Manidae > Smutsia > Smutsia gigantea. Next base: position 202,514 of record JAVSCE010022006.1, on the reverse strand, counting down.
TAGGAACCACATTTACAGTATAATCTTAACTGTGCATTTAGTATTGGTCTTGTATTAGTCTACAGTATGTCCTGAAGCTAAATTTGATTACTGCTTCTCTAGCAAGATGTTTAAACTAAGTTGAATTATGTAGAGTTGTACTTATGGCTTAAATGGCACTCTTCTATGTAATGTAAATAAAGTAGCCACTGGAGTGTACAACTATATGCATGTAAGAAAGAATAGCATCAGATTATTTGGTACCTAAAGGTTTAATGTATCTTTTTCTGGGAAATCCCTGATGCATTTAGAAACTTTTTCATTGTCATATCAATAATAAGTAGTATCTAAACCAAGCTTGCAAATTTGAAACTGAAAATAAGGCCATGCATTTTTAGTCCACATACAGTTTAGATTTCTTCATCCCTTGACCCATAAAAAACATTTTAGATGGGAGAACAAATTAAAACTAATAGAAATGTATGCTGTAAATAAAATGCATAAAGGACTCATTATGCTGGAAAGGTAGTGGATTTAAAGCATAAGTAGGTTTTTATAAGAATGTGTATAAATTTATGATTAATAGTTACATAATGGGTTTTTAATGGAAAGTTAGGAATGGTGAGGGTGATCAGATAAAATGTAAAAGACTATCCTTGTATGATCTATCCCTAGGATAGATAGGTCCTGCATCAATCAGTTTTAACATTTCATACAACGTTTTTATTTCTACAAGAAGGGTCATTCAAAATTATTGACTATACATTAACTTACAAAATTCAAATTGAAGTTATAGAAATCAGAAACAAAATGTTTTGGCTTTATGAGCTCTGTTACCTTAATAAGGGAATCAGAAAGCTTCTCTAACTAATTAAAATTAAAACTGACATTATGTAATAATGTTGGAATACCTCCACAATCATAGCAAGAGATTTGAACACAGATGTACCATTAATGTTAGATGCAACTGACAAGCAATTTAAGGAAATCCATTTTTATATATAGAATTCTATAATGAAGAAATTTAACTAACAATCCATAACTAGTATATATCTGCTGCAAAAATTCAAAATATTTAATATAAAAGTTCACCAATGTCCATACCATTACAGGCAATAAATCAAACCCTAACTTGTTAAATCAATTTAGAAACCTTAAACATTTTTCAAAATAATTCACAGGTTAAAGAAGCAAGCATGGTGACAATATGAGAGACAGATTTATTATCTTAATCACATTTATTCATAAAGCAAATTTTGCATATACATGGCTTCTCAGGAATCTATGGTACAAACAGAACACCAAACCAAAGTAAGTAGAATAAAGACAGAAAGTATTAAAATTAATATAAACTTTAAAATAAAAACATTAAATATAAATATAACATTTTTGGAAAAGACAAACAGCTGTGAGCATTCAGTTTAGAGAAAAATATATTTATATTTGGTTCATATATAAACTACACATATTACATATATATATCAGTTTAAAGCAAAATATATTTTTTAAATTCATTTTTAAAAGACCGTTATGTTTAAAAAGATACTTAACTAGAGACAGAATTCATTGAAAATTAAATGACCTGTTTCCATTTCTGTGTGCCTTTTGTTTGATTTCCTTTTCATTTACTTTGTCTTTGATTTCCTCCCTTCCTTCCTCCTTTCTTTTTTATCTTCCCTCCTTCCTTTTTGATTTTCTTTCATTAATTTTTTTCTCATAAATTTGTTTCTGATTTCTAATTTTTAATCTCTCACCTGTTCGGGGCATCTATTTTTTTATTGTTTTTATTGAGAGACACAATGTGATATGTTTTTTGAAGAGACTGTCTGCTTTCACATTCTCTTAAGCAGTATATGGGAGTATCATTTCCTCCACATCTTCACCAACACATGTGTTAAAATATAAACTGAGGCATTTAAAAAAAATGCAAGAGTTTATTTGAGCAAATATCTGTTCATATCTGTAAGCACCAAACCAAAAGTGGTTAGGAGAGCTCCCACCGACAGAAGCCATATAAACTCCCATAGAGAGTTTGCATGTTGTGTGTGGACATAGTTCCTTCATTCTCATTGCTCTTAAATAGTGGAGTTATAAGCTGTAATTGAATTCCTGACTTTGAACAATATCAGTGTCATTCAGAGTCCATTATTATTCAGGAAATAGATGTGACAAAAATTAATTGTATGACCACTAGAATCTCAAAGATATGTTTCTGTGTCACTGTTATTTCATGGAATTAATCTCATGAGCTAACAAGTAGAACAAGTAGAAATCACTCAATTAGCCTGAGAAAAGGTAGAGACATTGTTTTAAAGACATTCTAAAAACATAAGAATGCACATATAATGAAGTCATATGAACTTCTTTAGAGAAAAAATTATTTCATCTTGTTATTGAAGGGAAATTCCCATTTTTAATAGCTGCTAGTTAAAATGTTCTAACAGAAAAATCCAAACATGTGAATGCATGCAAATGTGAACAAAATGTCAGCAAACCTTATTTGTTTTTATATTTTTGGAAATAAAAATGTCAAAAATAAGGTGAAACAAACATCAAAAAAATAAAGTTCAACTTTCCAGTAAACTATTGCTAGTTTTCAAAATCACACACAAATCCATATTGCTGGATGAATTTTTGGCAGGTAACCAATTTTTACAATTAACTCAAGTAAGTTTGGTTGTATCATCAAACTTGGTGGACTCCAATAAACTTTGAAGAGGCAACCTCCTTTCTGTCAATTTATTCCAAGAGAGCCTTTCTGAAGTTGGCACTTCACTAATTGCAATCATAATTCCTACTGATTAGATAATGGACGTAAAATTGAACCCATATTTCATATCTACAGAGACCTTAGTACACCAATTCTTCTGTGTTGGGTACTTTTGCACTTTTGCACGAGGGGCATAAAATCCTGCTGAAAGAGGGAGAAAGACCTACTGCCAAAATACACAGAGATAATTTTGTTTTTCTTTTATCCTAAATACATATTTTTTACCCTAAATATATATTTTTTTCAGTGTTCAAGGTTATGCATCTTTTTTGTGTTATTCTCAGTTTGTGTCTTCTTTTATATGATCAAATAACAGGAGTGTTATTGAGACAATTTGAATTCCGACCTTATCCACTAAGTTTTGAGTAATTTGTTTGATGTCAAATTATTTTGATCACTATCTGTCTCAGATATTGTCAGATGGGACTAATTTTTGGCTCCTGAATCCCTGGACAATGATTTATAGAACAATATATTCCTATAAAAATAGTGCTGTAGATTAAAATTGGTTAGAAATATGAATCTGGAGAATCTCTGAAGAAAGATTCTGCTGCTTCAACAGTGCCTTATTCTGTCACTGACAAGAGAACATTCCCCTTAGAGATAAAAAAGAGTTCCTGTACTCTGATTCTTATGCACTTACAAGAAAATGAGCATTTCATAAAATATTCTTCCTGCTACCTTCTATATCCATGACATACTAAATACAAACACGCTGTGTTGTTCATCAAGGGCCCATAAGCATCATTTCATTTTTCTTTGCATAATCATATTACTCCCTCAACCCATAAATCTGTACATGGTGATTGTATTTCTTGCCCATCAATCCAAATTCCTTTTTCCCACATCTAGTATTTATGGAATGGATCAAGGGAACGATCCTTCAAATGAAAATGGGATTGGCTAGTCACAATTAGGTCATTAATACATCAGTAGAGTTACTGTTCTTCAAAACAATGAGAAAATAAATCTTTAAAGAGATTTACATTAGCGTAGACCTGTTAATGAGCAACTGTGGTGTAATTTCTTAAAACCTGTGTGGCTCTGTCAATAAAATTTACATAATATTTTAAGGTCCACATTTTTGTAGTTATCATAGAAATCATTTACAGTAGCAAATGTCTTTTTGACTATTGACAGCTTCTAAGACTTTTCTCTCAGTTTTAATAAAAATATTAACACACTTTGAGGAAATTAAAATGGTTTTCATTAAGGTACTAACTATAATTGGAATACCACAAAATTTCATTACTAAAGCATTACTCTGATTCAAAATCATTTTTGTGAATTATATAGGGACATTTATTTATTAAATAGGTAAATAAAATGTGATCAGAAAATCATAAATTTCAACAAATACTTGTTTTGGTAGAAATACATTTTTTAGAAACAAATTACATAAAATTTCAACTTATAGATAAGTCTTCACAAACAGTTTTTGTCAAAATACTAAAGGATATTTTACACTTTATGTTACAAATACACATGATACTGATGTTAACATTTACCACACATTTAGATTTGGTCAATTTTAGTAATCACAATTAAATTTTCCTCAATATAGAAAATTAAAGGTATCTTACTATTAAGAGCAAAATTTAGACAAGCATAAATAAGCAAATAGATGTGAACACCTATAACAAACTAGACTACTGTTTTGTGTCTCTCCTCTGCTATGAGTTTGAAAGGGGATAAAGTGCCTAAAACAATGTAATATCATACATGATGAATATCAAGTTTAATTTGTTATTCTATGATTTAAACTGAGGACAAATATCAGTCAATAAAGTTTTATATGGCAGATAGGTTAACACAAACTCAAGAAAATATATAGAGATGCTTAATTTATAGAATTGTTTGACCTAAAAACAGTTTTTTATAAAATTAATCACTAAAATACTATGTTACTAATTGATGCAATTTATCTAAAACACCACTTGTTTGATTTAAAATGTGTTAGAATTTGAAAAAGAACAGTTAATTATTTTTTAACTTTTTGTTAATTCTGATTGGCCAGTTATTAGCCTGGATCAGCATATATAATCCATATGTGTACATCTACAATATACGCACATATCTTTACAGCATAGTAAGAAAAACATGCAAATAAATAGGCACTCGGAGTCACAACCTATCCTCTATAATTATAGGAAGATACTGAACTCTACAGACTTCCGATATTGAACCATTGCCATGTGACTGTTTAGCATATGGCTTTAGTTTTAGGTGTTGTGATGGTAGATTTCATTTGTCTACTTGGCAGGAAATGGTGCTCAGTTGTTTCACCAAACACTATCTAGATGATACTGTGAATTTGTTATGTAGATGTGGATCACATGACTTTATGTAACGATTACCTGCCATAATTGGGTGGGTGGACCTCACCCAATCAGTTGAAGACCTTATGAGCAAAAACTAAGGTTTCTCAGAGAAGGAATGCTACCTCAAGACTGTGATATAGATGTGTTTTCCTGAGTTTCCAGCCTGATGTCCTGACCTATTATAGATTTAGGATTTAGGACTGCAATTTCAAATCTTAACCTGTTTCCAGCTAGTTGCCCTATACTGTGAATTTAGGACTTGCCAGCCCTCATAATCACATAAGCCAATTCCTAAAAATCTCTCTCTTTCTCTTTCTCCATATATATTATATACATAATAATATATATCATGTACAATAAATGAATATCATCCTTGTCTATATTTTCTATATATCCTGAGAACCTAGCATGCTCTGGCTTACCACTTACCATCTATATAACCCTGGAACATTTCTTGGACATCTGAGTCTCTTCTTGGGGTAATAACACTTAACTTGAGACCCTCAACAGATTTTTAAGTGCTATCCTTAAGCACGATGTGTACAGCAGGTTCCTAGAACTTACTCATTTTGCACAACTGAAATTTTATACCTGTTTATTAGCAAATCTCCATTTCCCTCTTGCTCCTAGCCCCTGAAAACCACAATTCTGTTCTTTGCTTCCATGTGTTTGACTATTTTAGTTACCTCTGAACAGTAGAATCAAGCAGTATTTGTCCTTTTGTGACTGGTAATTTCAGGTAGCATAGTGCCCTCCAGCTTCATCCACGTTGTCACACATGCAGGATTTCTCTCTTATTTAAGGCTGAATATCCATTATATGTATATGATAATAAGTATGTAGTGACATGTAAATGACATAATGAGTAAAAAGCACACCTTAAGGATGGCTGTTACTGTATAGATGCTCCTGAAAAGATAACTACTAGATTACTATTTAAGCAATTAAGTTTGAAGAGAAACACTAAAAAAGATAAACCTTTGTAAAATTGGTATTTGTTTTCCTAAAACTGTAAGTATGATTGAGGTGTTAATTTTCTGGTTAAGTAAGCAAACCTCGGACATGATCAAATACAATGACTAAGTACATTTATACACTATATATGACAGATATGGAGAAAGAGAAGAATCTTGAATACATGGCCACAGCAGACCTTGGCTCTTAGCGTTAGTGAGGCTAGGAGAGAGTACTGTGGGCTTTATTTTTCCTTCTATTTCAGATGATGGATACCCTTTCCAGCTCTCTGCCCTTCCCACTGCCTTTCTCTACATCATTCCTCAGTTTTCATCCGGGTTCCACCAACCTCAGCTGTGTCACAGATTTATGGCACCTGAGCAGAAGGCACAATCCCTCTTTAGTGCAGTAGAAATTGTTAATGAAGACAGTGATCATTTGCCGTTTCCTGCATAGCTCCTCCCTTTTCACTGGGATTCGCCAAATTGGATTTGTAAAGTGCTTTAAGCTCTTCAGAAGCTGTTATGTAAATAGATGATATTTGAGTCCTGTATTGGTTTTGACGGCCTGGCCCTTTGGCCCTATAGGATCTACCTCCTCCCAATTTCACCTGGAACACGAAGTTCCTGACTTCTGTTCATTTTCATTTCTTAATTTTTTGCTACATGAGAAGGCTAAGAAACCTACACTTAGAATGTAAGCAACACAATGATAAACATTTAAAACAGACCCAAACAAATAAGCAAACAAATGAACAAAAACATCTTGGAGTTCTGGCTCATCACGAACCCCGCACAAACACAACTTGAGGTCAGACGAGCACATGTCACTACCTGTCACGTGGGAAGGCAGCATGTCATTTTTGGAAGTGGGTCTAGGCCAGCTGACTTTTCTACTTAAATCTGTGGGGTGGAAAAGTCAATTCCTCTTGGAGATCATCATGTCCTTCAACGATTAAAGGGAAAAATAAACACCACAAATCTTGTGAGGCTCAAATGATGGAATATATGTGAATGCACTTTGTTTATAACATTTTATAATATACCAAATACTACTACACAAAGAATACCAAGGCATGTTTATTTTCCCATAAAAGCATGGTTTACTTAGGGATCCTATCTTCCAAGTCACTAAAAATGTCCAGGAAGAAGAGTTGTTTTTTTTTAATCAACATTCTATCTTGCTTATGTATCTTTTGTTATTTGATTTCAGTCTTCTGCTTCTAAATATTAAAGATATTGTTATGTATTTACATATCATAACCCCTTCTCAGTAAATGCCAGTACCATATCATCTGATCTTTTTCAAAATCATTACTGCTTGAGTTCTGAGCTGGTCCAGGGGGCATGCTATTAAGGAGAATATCTAAAAGATTACTGAGTGAAAATAATGTCTCTACTAGTTATTTTGCAGGTGTTTTAACTGGAAAGTTTGATCAACAATGTAAATATTTAAATTACCTAAGAGGTTTTTTTTGAATAGATACATATATTATAAGAGTGTGCTCTTAAAATTATTAAATATGTCCCTGTCTCTCTTCATAAAAATCAGGCACAAAACAAGGGTTTCTGAAACTGTTTCTGAAAACCTGTCAAAATAATAAAAGACATGAGAACATTAAAAATACATTGGAGTAAAAATATCTCTGAAATGAGGATGTCATTTCTTCTTTAATCATCTATTGCCATTAAATTGGAACATTGGTTGGATTTCAAATATAATAAGAGGTCTCTTAAATTTAACTGTCATATTATGTTACCCTATGTGATTTTATGAGATGTTGTGTTAGCAAAGAATGGGAAAGCACTGCATATAATTCAGAGTAGTATAAACTAGATAACACGACTTGACAACTGAAATTTAAAAGTGAAAGTACTCACAGCAGTTTCACATCAGATTTCTCCATCAAGTTATAAATCTAGCAAAGGAGTTTAGTATGAAGGTCGGTAAGAATACATTGCCAGGAAATATGTAGATCAAAGTTCAGAAAAGATTCAATTTATGTTAAGGAATTTTAAGATACTTCTTTTTTTCTGAAAATAATTTCTTTAAGTGTCACAGTGAAAAATACAACAAGACAAAAAAAACCACACACACACACAAATTCAATTCCAACAATACTATCACTAAACAATTTGAAGCAAACCCTGACTCTTACACATTTGTTCCTGGAGAAGAAAGATCAGCTCTCTAGCTTTGAATAATAGATATTTTACATGGCAAAACCCATCTCTACATGTAGACCCTTTTTAAAGCAGTGATATTATTTTATTTAAATCATTGATATTCTGGGCATGGCTTACTTTCTGAAGAGAAGATTCATTCTTGGCTGGAGTATAATTGCATTATCAGATATTAGGAAGAAGCCATAAAACCACAAAAATGGAAATCAGCCCTCTGATGGCCACTTCATGCTCCAAAGATGATTTTATTTTACCATGTCTGTTGTCGAACAGCAGCAGCACGCTGAGAGGGGAAACCCAACTTTCAACATCACTCCAATCTGAAAAAAATTTAAATATGTGAACACTACCTTGAATAATCAATAACAGATTTTTAGTCAGATAACTGTCTCCTTGGCAGAAAATGGCACGCAGGCCAATCCATCCCAGCAAGCACCATCTTCGTTAGTGTCATGGCTTTGCAGTGTCTTCTGGAAGCAAGAAGGTACTTTCATGTTTACCATTACTCCATTGTTTTTTAGTCCCCATCAAAAATATGCAACGACACTACACTTTCTATTCATTGCCTATTCAGATTTATAAATGGAATTTATTGCAAGCAATGTCATTTTGCAGATTAAATTAATGTTATTATAAAGGGCTTTAAAACTCAAAGGTGTTTATAAGCCATGCTGAGAATGAATCCGAACTCAGTTCTAATGATTAATAATAAGTCCCCCAAGTTTTCACAGATGAATCTGCCACCATGTGCCTATGTTGACCCCAAATCTGATGCCCATACTTTTTAAAGACCAGAACAAGCTCAGTGCCTCTGATGCATCAGTTAGGACTCACATGTGCTTGGTGGACTGAGTGAAGTTTTGCTTTCAAATTGGTTGATCTGTGCGTAGGAAAGTTTTACAAGCTAAGTGCCTGAATATTTGAGCAAATATATTTTGTGGGAGGTCATCGTCATAGTATTTTACACCCAGTTTCACCTCTTTGCAATATGATGTTGCTGGCTGCTGCTCGGGTCATTCTCCTGGGCCATGTAGCCAGACTGACAAATAGAATGTGACTCTTCCAGTCTTCATCTGAATGCTCAATTATGCATGAGCCCAGATGAAGTGAGCTGAAGAGTTGCTTAGCCAATGTCATGAGCGTGAGAAATCATGAATCGCTGTTGTTTAAGCCACTATGCTTTGGAGGGATTTGTTTCACAGGAATAAACGAATTAAACAATATCAAAACTAAGGTGAAAATTGAAAGATAATCTGATAGTACATCAAACTTTCTAAGGTGTTTTCTCCTGTTATTTACATTGGAAGTATAATGCTCATGCTTCAAGAATTTATAACTACTCGGAATTTACCTTTTGCTGGAAGTAGGGGCTGGAGAAACAAAACAAAGCACTAAAGTGAAAACTGTTATTTTCGTTAAAGTAAAACTTTGATTAACTGGAAGTTTCAACAAGCCATAAATACGGAAATGACAATAAATAAGCTAATATTAAGGATTTGTTTGACTTTGCAGGTAATTTTGAGTTATATTTAAGGATGGTGGTTCTCAAATAGGGGGAGTTTTAAATTCACTGATACCTAATTTCCACTCTATAGTCTATGATTTAATGGATTTGTGTAAGGCCAGGACCAGACAAAATACATAATAAATCTAAATTTCTCCCCAATATGTGTTTTCAGAAATTATATATACAGATATACATATACATATGTATGGCTATGTAGAATTTATATACATATAAATTATATTTAAATAAAATATGTCTTTTATTAAGAAAAGATTAAGAAATTACATATATAGAGAACTAATGGTAATAATGATGACCTTGTATTGTTATGAGATCCTAAAACCTAGAATAATCTTCATATTATTTTATAAAGATACTGGATTAACATCTTTTAGAAATATTTGCAACCAAAAAGACTGAGAAATATTGACAATGTCTCTGGCTAGAGACTGACTAACAAAACTGTTACCTGTTTACTATGTTTACTTAGAAGTACTGTTAATTTTACTGCTAATTTTACAGGTTTACCAGGCTGAATTTCTAGAACAATTTTACGAGATTTGTTTTCTAAATCTGGTTAAGATTCTGTAAATTTCCATAATCTTATTATTCTAAATAATCTAATTATAATCCCTAAAAAATCTCAGAAAACAAAATACATATCAAGTTTAATAATGATAATATAAGCAGAAAAATCACCATCTTACAAATAGATGTCATTGTAATATAAATATTCTATCTTTTGATGTTTTCACCTAATTATAGTTCTCTTTATCATGAGATTTAAATTTTCACTTTGCTTTTCTGCAAAGTTAATTCAAATGGCAGTTTCTTCATCTTATCTTGTAAGTGTTTAAAATAATTTCTTCTCCAAAGATATTACACTTAATTTCTTCCTAATTTGAGCATCCCCACTTTTCAAATTATCCCAAAGAAAGGTGGTTAGTAAAAGCAGATCACCATACCACAGGTATCCACATGTTTCCTAATGTTCTTCTACTCCTTTTGATTTTCATTGCAAAATTTGAGAAACAATATATGCATTTCCTTGTATTTATATCTGTTATGATGAAAAACATCAATTTTGTCTCATAATAGGAGATATTAATATCAATAGGATTGATTAAACTCTGAAATTTGTCAGGGTTTTCTCCCAGGACCCATACATGGTTCCTAGAATTACAGCTGTGTTGCTCAACTGAAGTTGAATAGAGTTGTTTTGATGTACGATTTCCATGGTAATACATTGTGGAATCCTGATGGTGTTTTCTCCATAGAAAGACTTTTGGTCACTAAGTAGCAGGAATTGTGGCTGACAAACTATATTTTACATCAAGACAGAGGGGCCTTTATTCCAATTCACTGATGACAATCGACAACCACTACTGGCACCAAATATGATGCCCTCTGCCAATAAGCCAAGAAGTAAAATACCTGCTATCAAACACTGCAAATGGGCTTTGTGAAAATGTACACATTCACGCTTGGAGGGAGGCATGGCTCGTGCCCTCCTGGGCCCTGATGAAAGGCAAATGTCCTCCCATTCTGCCAGAGAACAAATGAATGATAAAGTGTTGCTGTACTTAACACAAGTATTATTCAAGTACTGTCATGAATCCAAGAAAAAGAAGTTAGATACATCCTCTGCTTTGGCATATAATTATGTTATAATATTGTTACAATATATATACAATATACTTACATAACATTGTTATAACAATAATAAAAAACCAGCAACAACACATACATTTTATTTTATCTTGTGTAATAAAACTAGGAAACACATGTGTTATTATACTTATTATATGTTAGGCAGAGTCTAAATGCTTTTACTCATTAAGTAACTCAATTCTCATATCAACAGTTATTTTGGCACAAATAATAAATATTTATTAAAAATCACTAAATGATAAATAATAAACATTAAAAATATCTTTTGGCACAAAAGATTTTTTAAATGACGTACAAAGAAATTAATAATTTGTCTAAGATCACACAACTAATATCACAATGTGTCTCACAGCTAGGTGTTGAACACAGTGAGTGTAGTAGACCCTGTGCTTTAGAATGCTATATGAATCTGCTTACCTAGAATAATTACCACAACAATACTTCAATTCAGCTTCTATTTAGATAATGTATCCTGGTACTTGGTAGAACTATTTGCACACAATTATCATCCATCACAGAAGAATAAATTGATCAGAATATAGTGCCCTATTGTTAAATCTGCTTGTAATTATCTTATAAAAATATCATATAAGCTTAACTCTGTGATTTTGCTACTGGTTTAACTTTGAAGATGCAATATACATATTATTTCTGAAACATGCAAAGTGTAGAAAATATTTCTGAATACTTCATATGAAATAATATCTGTAAGTAATTTTCATTAAGATACTTGTTTTAGTTACACCAGAGTTTTGTAGATAAAGATGAAGTTGCATGCCTGTTGCATTCATCTGTTCTTTCCCATACGTTGAGAGGAAAAAAACTGACTTAACCATAGGAGCAAACAATACAAATTGGTCAGAAAAGCTACCTACTTTACTAGGATGGAAGGGAGTGAGCATATATAAAAGATACTCCAATAGTTGAAATCAATAATGACAATATGGCAGGGAAAGGTAAGGTGGGACACTGCCAGTCTGCCTCAAAGTGTACGGCAGCATAGTGGAGCAGAGTGGAGCATAGTGGAGCACGTAAATCAAGTGATAAATGTGACAACAAGAGAAGCTCAGTTGTCTGCAATTACAGAGGCCTGAATTTTTTTCACTGGCTTCTAAATAAACGCATGGTGTCCTTTTGCTCTTTTTGAAAATAAAATTTTGGGAGAACGAGCAAGCAATAAGAGCAAAACTTACTACAAGAGAGAAAACTAGATAACCTATGAGTCTTTTAAGTGTCTAGGAGTATAGGGGGAGGACATGTTAAGAGATTTGTTGTGAGTAGTTATCCAAAAGAGGGCAAGCTGCGATGATTTTGTTTTGTTTTGTTTTCTGCATGAACCTAAAAGAAAACCATATAGATAGTAACTTTCTTGAGAGTAAGTGGAAGCTCCTACCTAAGATCCAGAATGAACTGGGTTTATATTTGGAGACTTAATGTAAAAGAAAATGCTCAGTCATTCTGGAAAAGTAAACTTTAGATGGGTCAACTTTATGTTTTTTTAAAAAGGAATATTTGTCTGATGAGGAATTGCAATCATGTTATCATTCCTGGTAAATCTATAATTACAAGTTTGGAGTTTGGATTTGGGAATATAAAATAAAATCTCAATATAATTACTCTTACTCTAATACATTGTATGGATGTAACAAGATTATTGATAATTTCCTGTTGTTAGCTCCTGCACTCCCCATAGGAAGCTGAGGTTTTTAACTTCTGGGGAAGAAAAAAAGACATAGTTGGAGGGGGCAGCCCTCAGGAGCAGATGGGAGACGGGGGTGTGCCCTGTAGCTCAAGTGCTCAACTAGGCAAATCTCTCCGGTTTAGCCCTAGAATACAGGCATTAGCTGGAAGACTCATGGAATCACTGGCACTGGTCTAGAAACTCCAATAAATAAACCAAAGAACCAAAAATCTCCTCTATGAATATTTAAATTGAATCTGGCAAGCACCATCAGTGGCACCACACTGCATTGGGACTTGAATGGATATGAACCTCATTCCCACTCAAAAGACGCTCTTGACTATTGCACCAGATCATGCCAATACTCATATTAAGCTCTCTGAAATGTAACACCCACTTCACATAACTGGATTTTCAGATTCCTCTTAGTGTGGAGTTTCAGTGTCTATGCCAAAAAGAAAAAAGCCTAAGATTCCATAAGTTTTACTACCTGCCTAGTTCATATTATGAGGTCCAACATACTCTGGAAATCACCTGGGGATTTAACCATCCAGTGAAAACAGGTGAAGTTATTTGGGACAGCAACCATCCCACAGAAAAAAGTGGGAAAAAAAAATTGCTCCCTCCCAATTTTTTTTTTAATACCAAAGAGATAATACAGTTCAAATATAGGAGAAAATGAGTACCTAGAGATATTTGCCAACCTTTAAGAAAGATCAAGGAGAAGTTCTGCCTCCCATATGGAAAACTGATTTCCTAAGAAACCAACATCTCACAAGAAACAACTGTGATATCTGGGAAAATTCAGGGATCCAGAAAGTAAAGAAAAGTTGGCCAATTTTGAAGAGGACCCAAAACCTCGAAGAAATACTGGGCTGGGTGAGTTTCCCTTTTTGGGGGGTTTACACTGAGGGGAGCTCAGTGCTCACAGGAATTCCAACAGAATGCCTTTCATGGTTCTGGCTGGAAAGACAGGGAGTAAGTGTGCCAGCCAGATGGAATTTCAGAAAGGAGAGAGCCAGATCCAAAAAGAGAAAAGTGTCAACGTTTCTGTATATAAATCCTGTTCATCTGTTCATGTCTGTGGCTCACCTTTGAAACATGCATTCGTGGGGTAAACTGAAAACAGTGTGGTTTAAGAATTGAAATACAGCAAGGAAAATGAAGATTGCATATGCCGTCTACCCTGGCAAGGCAGAGTTTTTGGTTTGAGTCTAACTGGGTTAACTTTCTTCTAAAGTAAACATGCCAGCCCTCTTAGAGGATTAGAATGAAGTCCAGAATCTCCACAATAAAAACTTCATGACATCCAGGATATTATGAACAACTTTATGCAATTAAACTTGAAAATTTAGACAAATCTCTAGGAAAATATTACTCACCATATATCAGGAATGATCTGCTTCTATAGTAGTTATTATATTGATACAGGGATAGAAAAGAGAGCAATGAAGAAGACGGCCCAGAAATACGTCTTTGTATATAAGGATACTTGATTTATAACAAAGGTGTAAATGTAGAAAGGGAACGTAACATATGGGAAAAAAAATGAAATTGAACCCCTGCCTTGTACAAAAATCATCTTGAGGTAGATACAGGCCAAAGTGTAAAATGCAAAACTATTAACTTTTTGAGGTTATTATTTTGGATAGGAAAAGTTTCTTTTAATCAAAAAAAGAAAGCACTAAACAATAAGGAATAGATTCAACTGTATTAAAATTAAGAATTTCTGTTCGTTAAAAGATACTGCAAGTTAATAATATAAAGATGCCAATTAAACCAATGATAGAATCCACTCTATATGTACCAAATAGACAAACATTTTAAAATTTACCATTACCAAGTATTTGTTGATGATATGAAGCAATTGGATTTTTCATACACTGTTGCTGGACATAAAAATTCATCCAACTGCTTTTGAAATTATACCATATCAAATATATTTGAGAAAATTACTATCTATTCTGGGTTGTGCACTAGAGAAGTAGCTGGAATCTCTTATTGTTTTCAATAGCCCCAAACCAGAAACAACATAATTTTCTCTCAACAATAGAATGGAGAAATAAAATATGGCACATTAGTCCATGGAATACTATATAGCAGTCCACTTAGAATGTGGTCTACTAGTTGGCATTGGTACAGGAAATACTCATTCTTGATCTATGAAGAGATGAGGAATCTGTGTATAAGAATAAAAAAAATCAACTACTTTGTCAAACACACTAGGTTTTGTTTGTTTTAACAAGATTTCCTCAGTGAAGATTCAGGACACTGATCTAGATTCTTGTTTGTTCATTTACATTCCTTCTGGGCTTATCACTTGAGAACCAACTACTTTGAGTGCCATTGATGTACAGTAAGGAAAATGAACAAACCTGATCTACACACTATAACATAACCATAAAACATACATTTAACAAAGAAACAAAATGTCAGGAATTCACACAATATGTTTCCTTGCCCCTAAAGATCTAAACAGGAAAAACTAATCTATATTAATAAGCATATGAAAACTATAGAGGATGAAAATAAATGATTACCATAAAAGTCGGGATGTTGGTTCTCTCTAAGGGCTGCATTGTGTGTGTGATCACAGAAGATCTAATGGGGGATTTCAGGAGTGCTGGAAGTAGAAGTGTTCTAATGATTGATTTGGTTGATGGTTATGTGGGCGTATATTTCATAATTATGTTTTACACTGTAAATGCATGCTTTATGCAACTTTATATGTGTGTACTATATCTCACATTAGGCAAATAAGAATAAAGAAATCTGTGTGTAATATCTAAACAGGAAAAGTGGTTCTAACAAAAGAAAAAGGTTACAAAGAGGATACATATCTTAAACAAAAAGGAAACGTTTTGTTCTTTGTCCAAAGAAAACCTCACTTATCAGAATTAGAGCTCTTGCAGAAAAGTAATGGGTTTAAAAAGTAAACCATAATTTTCATTAAAGTAAAACCTAAACTGACTGACATGCAGCAAGCAGAGCAAGGAAGCTGAAAGCTGAAACCTGCTAGTCTTAATTTCTCTCTATCTATGATGCCTCTCAGAGAGCAAAAGGTCATGCATGGGGCCAGGCCACAGTTCGTTACCAGTCCCCAAGAAGAAAAGTGTAGAAATTATAATAAATATTCAGAAACTTTTACAGTGAGTTGATCAGGTGAGTGACCCACGGAGTCCTGTTGTAGACACAGCATAAAGGACTGTGTCATCCAAGCTGTGCTGTTAGTTGTATGTGATTTCAAGGACGGTTGAAACATAACACATGTGATATTTAAGTTAAGATCGTTATGTAACCATAACTAATACTGCCAGCTTACTATAACTTTTCATGTATACAATTATTTGAAATTTTTATTGAGGCTTTAAAAAAAATGATAGTTTAAAAGGTAATACTACGTTAGGGAAGTAAACACGTAGTACTCATTTATAACCCTAATATGATGAAACAAGTTTCAACTTTGCAAATGTAGCAGCAAGAATAAATCAAGTGAAGACAACACACCTGATTCTGAAGAAATGGGGATCAACTCAGTTCATACCACTTTTATTCAAAAGTATGACCTTTCATCTATTTACCATAATTGATGGCAAATTGCTGAAGCAACATTGCATTATTTGTGGAAATGTAATAGCAAAAGAAGTAAATGAACTTTCAAAACTTACATGGAATTAAAATAAAAAGCATAAAAAATTAAGTTCAAAACCAAAGGACTATTTGAAAGATGGATTATTAAATTAAGAAGCAGATGTTCAATATTTTACATATAAACATGAGTGCATTGTAGGCTTCTGATAAAGTAGTACTTTGGGTTGCTAGGACTGAGAAAGACAAACAATTCCAAAGACATGAGTGGAATACTGCAGCAAATGTGTATGTTTAGAAATGCTCAGCGACTGCTGCAAAGAAAGTCATTCATTCAAGTATCACTTTTCAATGACACATAATATTTGAATATATTCAGGTACTGAGGACTAGTCAAAGAACAAATACTACTAGCAAAGTATTTCCTATTGTAGCTTGATTGATGCACAAATTTTGTTAAAATGATATTTATTTTCTGTAATTATTTTTTTTTTTACTTTTATTTTTATTTTATTTTATTTTATTTTTTCGGTATCTTTAATATACACTTACATGAACAGCATTGCAGTTACTAGATTCCCCCCATTATCAAGTCCCCACCACATATCCCATTACAGTCACTGTCCATCAGCATACTAAGATGCTATAGAATCACTACTTGTCTTCTCTGTGTTATACTGCCTTCTCCATGACCCCCACCTACATTATGTGTGCTAATCATAATGCTCCTTTTTCCCTTTATCCCTCCTTTCCCACCCATCCTCCCCAGTCCCTTTCCCTTTGGTTACTATTAGTCCATTCTTGGGTTCTGTGAGTCTGCTGCTGTTTTGTTCCTTCACTTTTTTCTTTGCTCTCATACTCCACAGATGAGTGAAATCATTTGATACTTGTCTTTCTCCACCTGACTTACAGCACTGAGCATAATACCCTCTAGTTCAATTCATGTTGTTGCAAATGGTAGGATTTGTTTTCTTCTTATGGATGAATAATATTCCATTGTGTATATGTACCACCTCTTCTTTATCCATTCATCTACTGATGGACACTTAGGTTGCTTCCATTTCTTGGCTATTGTAAATAG
This sequence comes from Smutsia gigantea, assembly GCA_032199065.1. NCBI lineage: Eukaryota > Metazoa > Chordata > Mammalia > Pholidota > Manidae > Smutsia > Smutsia gigantea. The sequence goes on along the minus strand of JAVSCE010022006.1, from coordinate 184,779 downwards.
TGCTGCGATAAACATAGGGGTGCATACATCTTTTTCAAACTGAGCTGCTGCATTTTTAGGATAAATTCCTAGGAGTGGAATTCCTGGGTCAAATGGTATTTCTATTTTGAGTTTTTGAGAAATCTCCATACAGGAATATATACTGTAGGATGTCTTTTTGTTCTACTGATGGTATCCTTTGCTATACAGACGCTTTTTAGTTTGATATAGTCCAATTTGTTTATTTTTGCTTTTATTTCCCTTGCCCAGGGAGATATGTTCATGAAGAAGTCGCTCATGTTTATGTCCAAGAGATTTTTGCCTATATCTTTTTCTAAGAGTTTTATGGTTTCATGACTTATATTTAGGTCTTTAATCCATTTTGAGTTTGCTTTTGTGTATGGGGTTACACAGTAATCCAGTTTCATTCTCTTACAGGTAGCTGTCCAGTTTTGCCAACACCAGCTGTTGAAGAGGCTGTCATTTCCCCATTTTATATCCATGGCTCCTTTATCATATATTAATTGACCATATATGCTTGGGTTTATATCTCAGCTCTCTATTCTGTTCCACTGGTGTATGGGTCTGTTCTTGTGACAGTATCTGTCTTGATTAGTGTAGCTTTGTAGTAGAGCTTGAAGTCAGGAAGCATAATTGACCCTGCTTTATTCTTCCTTCTCAGGATTGCTTTGGCTATTCAGCGTCTTTTATGGTTCCATATGAATTTTAGAACTATTTACTCTAGTTCATTGAAGAATGCTGTAGGTATTTTGATAGGGATTGCATTGAATCGGTAGATTGCTTTAGGCAGGATGGCCATTTTGACAATATTAATTCTTAGCCAGGAGCATGGGATGAATTTCCATTTATTAGTGTCCTCTTTAATTTCTCTTAAGAGTGTCTTGTAGTTTTCAGGGTATAGTTCTTTCACTTCCTTGATTAGGTTTATTCTTAGTTATTTTATTTGATTGGATGAGATTGGGAATGGAATTGTTTTCCTGATTTCTCTTTCTGCTAATTCATCGTTAGTGTATAGGAATGCAACAGATTTCTGTGTATTAATTTTGTATCCTGCAATTTTGCTGAATTCAGATATTAGATATAATAGTTTCAGAGTGGATTCTTTAGGGTTCTTTATGTACAATATCATGTCATCTGCAAACAGGGAGAGTTTGAGTTCTTCCTTGCCAATCTGGATACCTTTTATTTCTTTGTGTTGTCTGATTGCTGTGGCTAGGACCTCCAGAACTTTGTTGAATAAAAGTGGGAGAGTGGGCATCCTTGTCTTGTTCTCAATATTAAAGGAAAAGCTTTCAACTTCTTGCTGTTAAGTATAATGTTGGCTGTAGGTTTGTCCTATATAGCCTTTATTATGTTGAGGTACTTGCCTTCTATATCCATTTTGTTGAGTTTTCATCATGAATAAATGTTGAATTTTGTTGAATGCTTTTTCAGCATCTATGGAGATGATCATGTGGTTTTTGTCCTTCATTTTGTTGATGTAGTGGATGATGTTGATGGATTTTCGAGTGTTGTACCATCCTTGCATTCCTGGGATGTATCCCACTTGATCATGATGGATGATATTTTTTTATGTATTTTTGAATTCGGTTTGCTAATATTTTGTTGAGTATTTTTGCATCTATGTTCATCAAGGATATTGGTCTGTAATTTTCTTTTTTTGTGGTGTCTTTGCCTGGTTTTGGTATTAGAGTGATGTTGGCCTCATAGAATGAGTTTGGGAGTATTCACTCTTCGTCTACTTTTTGGAAAACTTTTGTGAGGTTGGATACTAAGTCTTCACGAAATGTTTGATAAAATTCAGCAGTGAAACCATCTGGTCCAGGAATTTTGTTCTTAGGTAGTTTTTTGATTACCAATTCAATTTTGTTGCTGGTAATTGGTCTATTCAGATTTTCTGTTTCTTCCTGGCCTTGGAAGGTTGTATTTTCCTAGAAAGTTGTCAATTTCTTCTAGGTTATCCAGTTTGTTACCATACAATTTTTCATAGTATTCTCTCATAATTGTTTGTATTTCTGTGGTCTCCATGTGATTTTTCCTTTCTCATTTCTGATTCTGTCTATGTGTGTAGACTCTCTTTTTTTCTTGATAAGTCTAGCTAGGGGTTTATCTATTTTGTTTATTTTCTCAAAGAACCAGCTTCTGCTTTCATTGATTCTTTCTATTGTTTTATTCTTCTCAATTTTATTTATTTCTGCTTTAATCTTTATTATGTCCCTCCTCCTACTGACTTTGGGCCATATTTGTTCTTCCTTTTCTAGTTTCGTTAATTGTGAGTTTACACTGTTCATTTGGGATTGTTCTTCTTTCCTGAGGTAGGCCTGTATTGCAATATATTTCCCTCTTAGCACGGCCTTCGCTGCGACCCACAGATTTTGCGGTGTTGAATTATTGTTGTCATTTGTGTCCATATATTGCTACATCCTTGTTTTTATTTGGTCATTGATTCATTGATTCTTTAGGAGCATGTTATTAAGCCTCCATGTGTTTGTGGTCTTTTTCGTTTTCTTTGTGTAATTTATTTCTAGTTTCATACGTTTGTGATCTGAGAAGCTGGTTGGGACAGTTTCAATCTTTTTGAATTTACTGAGGTTCTTTTTGTGGCCTAATATATCATCAATTCTTGAAAATGTTCCATGTGAAGTTGATAAAAATGTGTATCCTGTTGCTTTTGGATGGAATGTTCTGGAGATGTCCGTTAGGTCCATCTGTTATAATATGTTGTTCAGTGCCTCTGTCTCTTTACTTATTTTCTGTCTGGTTGATCTGTTCTTTGGAGTGATTGGTGTGTTGAAGTCTTCTATAATGAATGCATTGCATTCTATTTCCCCCTTTAATTCTGTTGGTTTCACATTACTTCACGTATGTAGGTGATCCTGTGTTGGGTGCATAGATATTTATAATAGTTATATCCTCTTGTCGGACTTACCCTTTTATCATTATGTAATGTCCTTCTTTGTCTCTTGTGACTTTCTTTGTTTTGAAGTCTATTTTGTCTGATACAAGTACGGAAACTCCTGCTTTTTTCTCCCTATTAGTTGCATGAAATACCTTTTTCCATCCCTTTACTTTCAGTCTGTGTGTGTCTTTGGGTTTGAAGTGAGTCTCTTGTAGGCAGCATATAGTTGGGTCTTGTTTTTTTATCCATTCAGTAACTCTATGTCTTTTGATTGGTGCATTCAGACCGTTTACATTTATGGTCATTTTCGATAGGTACTTACTGCCATTGCAGGCTTTAAATTCGTGGTTACAAAAGGTTCAAGGGCAATTCTCTTACTATCTAACAGTCTAATTTAACTTACTTCATATACTATTACAAACACAATTTAAAGGTTCTTTTCTTTTTTTTCCTCCTTTTTCTTCCTCCTCCATTCTTTGTATGTTATGAATTATATTCTGTACTCTTTGTCTTCCCTTGGGTGACCTCTTTTTAGCCTTAGGAATATTTCCATCTATAGGAGTCCTTATAAAATGCACTGTAGAGGTGGTTTGTGGGAGGTAAATTCTCTCAGCTTTTGCTTATCTGAAAATTGTTTAATCCCTCCATGAAATTTAAATGATAACATTGCTGGGTAGAGTATTCTTGGTTCAAAGCCCTTCTGCTTCATTGCATTAAATATACCATGCCACTCCCTTCTGGCCTATAATGTTTCTCTTGAGAAGTCTGATGATAGCCTGGTGGGTTTTCCTTTGTATGTGATCCTTTTTCTCTCTGTAGCTGCTTTTAAAAGTCTGTCTTTATCCTTGATCTTGGCTATTTTAATTTTTATATGTCTTAATGTTGTCTTCCTTGGGTCCTTTGTGTTGGGAGATCTGTGCACCTCCATGTCTTGAGATACTATCTCCTTCCGCAGATTGGAGAAGTTTACAGCAATAACCTCCTCAATGACACTTTCTATCCCCTTTTCTCTCTTCTTCTTCTTCTGGTACCCCTATAATGAGAATATTGTTGCGTTTGGATTGGTCACACAAGTCTCTTAATATTCTTTCATTCTTAGAGATCCTTTTTTCTCTCTGTGCCTCAGCTTCTTTGTATTCCTCTTCTCTAATTCCTATTCCATTTACCATCTCTTTTACTACATCTAATCTTCTTTTAAATCCCTCCATTGTATGTTTCATTTCAGGTATGGAATTTCTTAATGATTGAATCTCTGACTTAAATTCGTTCCTGAGTTCTTGAATACTTTCCTGTACCTCCATAAAAATGTTTATAATTTTTATTTTGAACTTTTTTTCAGGAAGATTGGTGAGTTCAGTTTCATTTGGTCCTCTTTCTGGGGTTTGTGAGATTTTGGTCTGAACCATGTTCTTTTGTCGTTTCATATTTCTGTGTGGTGCCCACTAGCGGGCAGAAACTTCAGTCTCTGGAGCTGCTCAGCCCCTGGAGTGAGGTTGGGGGTCATAGGGGAGCAGAGCTGATGCCTGGGGGTAGGAAAGATGTGTTTCTGGATTCCCGTCTGCGGTGCCTGTCTCCAGCATCAGAGCCAGTGGGCCAAGCACACACGTGTAAACCTCTGTGCTTTGCGTCTCTAGCTGTTGCAGGAGCAGCCTCCCTCTGGCTGGCCTGACGCCTGTGCTGTGACTGCGGATTTGTGAGCAGATGCCTGCAGGCCAGTAGGAAGGCTTGGCAGGCTGTATGTCACAGTGGGGGGCCTCAGAGCTGAGTAGGCAGCCAGTGTGATGGAGCACCTGAAGCTCCCCAAAGTTCCCAACCAGATGGGAAGAGCATGCCCAGACAACCTTGTCCAGCTCTCCCTTCTCCTGCACAGAAAGCTTCATGCAAGCCCCGCCACTTCAGCAGCCCTCTGGCTGCTAGGAAGCCTCTCAAACTGCCTGCCTTTCCTCTGACACAGAGTGGCGGGGGTGGATCCCCTCTTCCACAAACAGCCGGAATGTCAATTTCTCAAACACTCTGCCTGTCCGAGCTCCCCAACGTTCAGACCACCACACACTATTGGATTCTGCTCACAAAGCAGATCTCCAGGGCTAGGTGTTCAGCAGTCCCAGTCTTCCACCCTCTCCCCTGCTCCATTTCTCTTCCTCCTGCCAATGAACTTGGTTGGGCGGAAGGGCTTGGATCCCACCACATTAAGGCTTTCCTATGTTACCCTGTTTTGTGAGGTCTGCTCTGTTCGTGATGTCTGTTTGCAGTTTGGTTCAGCCTTCTTGTTGCTGTTTTAAGGTTAGTTGTATTAATTAACTATATTTTTGTACAAATTGTGATTTTGGTAGGAGCTCTCTGTCTCATCTCTCATGCCTCCATCTTGCAAGTACTTCTTTCCTTCTGCCCATTTTTTAATTGGGTTGTGTTTTTTGTTGTTGTTGAGGTGCACGAGCTCTTTGTATATTTTGGATGTCAACCACTTAACAGATATGTCATTTATGAATATATTCTCCCATATTGTAGGATGCCTTTTTGTTCTACTGATGGTGTCCTTTGGTGTACAAAAGCTTTTTAGTTTGATATTGTCCCACTTGGTCATTTTTGCTCTTGTTACCCTTTCCCATTTTAGATATGTTCATGAAGAAGTTGCTCTTGTTTATATTCAAGAGACTTTTGCCTATATTTTTTTCTAAGAGTTTTATGGTTTCATTACGTACATTCAGGTCTTTTATCCATCTTGAGTTTACTTTTTTGTACAGAGTTAGACAGTAATCCAGTTTCATTCTCTTACAATGTAGCTGTCCAGTTTTGCCAATACCAGCTGTTGGAGAGGCTGTCATTTCCCCATTGTATATCCATGGCTCCTTTATCATATATTAATTGACCATATATGCTTGGGTTTATATCTGGACTCTCTATTCTGTTCCACTGTCTATGGGTTTGTTCTTGTGCCAGCAGTACCAAATTGTCTTGATTACTGTGATTTTGTAGTACAGCTTGAAGTCAGGGATTGTAATTCCCCCTGCTTTATTCTTCCTTCTCAGGATTGCTTTGGCTATTTGGGGTCTTTTGTGGTTCCATATGAATTTTGAACTATTTGTTCTAGTTGGTTGAAGAATGCTGTTAGAATTTTGATCTGTAGATAACTTTAGGCAGGATGGCCATTTTATCAATATTAATTCTTCATACCCAAGAACATGGGATGAATTTCCATTTATTAGTATCCTCTTTAATTTCTCTTAGGTGGGTCTTGTAGTTTTCAGGGTATAGTTCTTTCTCTTCCTAGGTTAGGTTTATTCTTAGGTATTTTATTCTTCATACCCAAGAACATGGAATGGAATTGTTTTCCTGATTTCTCTTTCTGCTAGTTCATCATTAGTGTATAGGAATGCAACAGATTTCTGTGTATTAATGTTGCATCGTGAAACTTTGCTGAACCCAGATATTAGTTCTAGTAGTTTTGGACTGGATTCTTTAGGGTTTTTTATGTACAATATCATTCCATCTGCAAATAGTGACAGTCTGACTTTTTCCTTGCCAGTCTAGATGCCTTTTATTTCTTTGTGTTGTCTGATAGCCATGGCTAGGACCTCCAGTAGTATGTTGAATAAAAGCAGGGAGTGTGGGCATCCTTGTCTTATTCCCTATCATAGAGGAAAAGGTTTCAGTTTCTCACTGTTAAGTATGATGTTGGCTGTGGGTTTGTCATATATGGCCTTTATTATGTTGAGTTACTTGCCCTTTATACTCATTTTGTTGAGTTTTTATCATGAATGGATGTTTAATTTTGTCGAATGCTTTTTCAGGATCTATGGTAATGATCATGTAGCTTTGTCCTTTTTGTTGATGTGGTGGATGATGCTGATGCATTTTTGAATGCTGTACCATCCTTGCATCCCCGAGATGAATCCCACTTGATCATGGTGTGTGATCCTCCTGATGTATTTTTGAATTCTGTTTGCTAAAATTTTGTTGAGTATTTTTGCATCTATGTTCATCAGGGATATTGGTTTGTAATTTTCTTTTTTTTTGTGGTGTCTTTGCCTCGTTTTGGTATTAGAATGATGCTGGCTTCATAGAATGAGTTTGGAAGTGTTCCCTCCTCTTCTATTTTTTGAAAAACTTTAAGGAGAATGGGTAGTATATCTTCTCTAAATGTCTGATAAAATTCAGTGGTGAATTCATCTAGTCCGGGTGTTTTGTTCTTGCATAGTTTTTTTATTACTAATTCAATTTCCTTGCTGGTAACTGCTCTGTTTAGATTTTCTTTTTCTTCCTGGATCAGTCTTGGAAGGTGGTATTTTTCTAGAAAGTTGTCCATTTATTCCAGGTTATCCACTTTGTTACCATATAATTTTTCATAGTATTCTCTAATAATTCTTTGTATTTCTGTTGTGTCCGTCATGATTTTTCCTTTCTCATTTCTGATTCTGTTTGTGTGTGTAGATTCTCTTTTTTTCTTGATAAGTCTGCCTAGGGGTTAATCTATTTTGTTTATTTTCTCAAAGAACCACCTCTTGGTTTCATTAATTTTTCTCTATTGTTCTATTCTTCTCAATTTTATTTATTTCTCCTCTGATCTTTATTATGTCCCTCCTTCTGCTGACTTTGGGCTCCATTTATTCTTTCTCCAGTTTCAATACTTATGAAATTAGAGTATTAATTTGATATTTTTCTTCCTTCTTTAAATAGGCCTGGATTGCTATATACTTCCCTCTTAGAACTGTCTTCCCTGTGTCCCACAGAAGTTGGGGCGTTGTGCTGTTGTTTTCATTTGTCTCCATATAGTGATTGATCTTTTTTTAATTTGTTCATTGATCCATTGATTATTTAGGAGCATGTTGTTAAACCTCCATATTTTTGTAAGCCTTTTTGTTTTCTTTGTACAATTTATTTCCAGTTTAATACCCTTGTTATCTGAGAAGTTGGTTGGTACAATTGCAATCTTTTTAAATTTACTAAGGCTCTTTTTGTGGCCTAGTTTGTGTTCTATTCTGGAAAATGTTCCGTGTGCAATTGAAAAGAATGTGTATCCTGCTGCTTTTGGGTGGAGAGTTCTATAGATGACTGTTAGGTCCATTTGTTCTAATGTGTTGTTCAGTGCCTCTGTCTCCTTACTTATTTTCTGTCTGGTTGATCTGTCCTTTGGAGTGAGTGGAGTGTTGAAGTCTCCTAGAATGAGTGCATTACATTCTATTTGCCCTTTTAATTCTGTTAGTGTTTGTTTCACATATGTAGTGCTCCTGTGTTGGGCACGTAGATATTTATAATGTTTATATCCTCTTGTTGGATTGACCCCTTTATCATTATGTAATATCCTTCTTTGTCTCTTGTGACTTTCTTTGTTTTGAAGTCTATTTTGTCTGACACAAGTACTACAACACCTGCTTTTTTCTCCCTATTAGTTGCATGAAATATCTTTTTCCATCCCTTCACTTTTTATTTGTGTATGTTTTTGGGTTTGAAGTGAGTCTCTTGTAGGCAGCATATAGGTTGGGTCTTGTTTTTTTATCCATTCAGTAACTCTATGTCTTTTGATTGATGCATTCAGACCATTTACATTTAGGGTGATTATCGATAAGTATGTACTCATTGCCATTGCAGCCTTTAGAATTGTGGTTACCAAAGATTCAAGGGTAACTTCCTTACTATCTGAGAGTCCAACTTAACTCACTTAGTATGCTATTATAAACACAGTCTAAAAGTTCTTTTTATTCCCCCTCCTTTTCTTCCTCCTCCATTCTTTATATATTAGGTATCATATTCTGTAGTCTTTGTCTATCCCTTTTTATTACCTCTGGTGACAGCTATTTAAACTTAGGAACACTTCCATTCTATAGCAGTGCCTCCAAAATACACTGTAGAGATGGTTTGTGGGAGCTAAATTCTCTCAGCTTTTGCTTATCTGGAAATTGTTTAATCCCTCCTTCAAATTTAAATGATAACATTGCCCTATAAAGTATTCTTGGTTAGAGGCCCTTCTACTTCATTGCATTAAATACATCATGCCACTCCCTTCTGGCCTGTAAGGTTTCTGCTAAGAGGTCTGATGATAGCCTGATGGGTTTTACTTTGTATGTGATACTATTTCTCTTTTTGCCTGCTTTTAATATTCTGTTCTTATCCTTGATCTTTGGCATTTTAATTATTATATGTCTTGGTGTTGTCTTCCTTGGGTCTCTTGTGTTGGGAGATCTGTGCACCTCCATGGCCTGAGAGACTATCTCCTTCCCCAGACTGGAGAAGTTTTCTGCAATTACTTCCTCAAAGACACTTTCTATCTCTTTTTCTCTCTTTTCTTCTTCTGGTACCCCTTTAATATGAATATTGTTCCATTTAGACTGGTCACACAGTTCTCTCAGTATTCTTTCATTCTTAGAGATCCTTTGTTCTCTCTGTGCCTCAGCTTCTTTGTATTCCTCTTTCCTAATTTCTATTTCATTTATCATCTCCTTGACTGTATCTAATCTGCTTTTAATATTCTTCATTGTGTTCTTCAATGATTGGATCTCTGTTCTAAATTTGTTCCTGAGTTCTTGAACATTTTTCTGTACCTCCATGAGCATGTTAATGATTTTTAGTTTGTAATCTCTTTCAGGAAGATTCATGAGATCAATTTCATTTGAATCTTTCTCAGGTGTATTCATAATTTTGCTTTGAACCATGTTCCTTTGACATTTCATAATTTGTCTGCTGTGTCTTCTAGTGTCCAGAAGCTCTACTCTCTGTAGCTGCTCAGCCCCTTGAGCAATATCAGGGGTTGCAGGCATGTGGTATTGGTGCTTGGGGGTAGAAAAGAACTCTTTCCTGCTTCCTAGCTGCTGTGCCTGTCTCCACTGCTAGAACCAGTGGGCCAAATACACAGATGTAAGCCTTTATGTTTTGTGTTTGTACCTGCCATAGGCAGGGCTTCCCTCTGGCTGGCCTGATGCCAGGGCAGGGGTTGTCAGTTTGTGAGCCTGAGCCAGGTGTAGGTTAGCTGGCAGGAAGACAGAGAAGGCTGCGTATCATGGTGGGGTGGGGGGCCTTGGAGCTGCACAGCCAGCCATGAGGATGGAGTGCCTGAAGATCATTTAAGCTCCCAACCTGCTGATTAGAGTGCAACTGGACAATTTTGTCTACCTGTCCTTTCTCTTGAGCAGTAAGCTCTGTGCAATCCTTGCTTCTTTAGCAGCCCTCTCACTTTTAGGAAGTCTCTCAGAGACTACCCACCCAGATCAGCCAGATATGAATCCATTTTCCACAAGCAGCTGGAATCTCCATCTCTCCAGGTATCCCACCTGTCTTAGCTTTCCAACCCCACTAAATCACCAGAGCACCATACAAGGTAGCATCATGCTCTCAGATCAGATATCCAGGGCTAGGTGTTCAGCAGTCCCAGACCTCCACTCCCTCCCCCCTCTGTTTATCTTCCTCCAGCTGGTGAGCTGGGGTGGGGGATGGGCTTGGGCCCCACTAGGTCACAGCTTTGGTATGTTACCCTGTTCCATGAGGTCTTCTCTTTTCTCCAGGTGTATGCAGTCTGGTGCAGCCTTCTTTCCTATTGCTCTTTCAGGATTAGTTGTATTAATTACATTTTCATGTTATATGTGGTTTCAGGAGGAGGTCTCTGTCTCACCTCTCCTGCTGCCATCTTTAATTCAATATCCAAAAGGGTATTTCTTTTAATATATGGATAATTTAAGTGTAATGATTTTATGATGGAAGATTTCTCTCTCCTCTCTCTGCTTAAATTTTAACAAACACAACTACCTCTAAACCATATAAAACTATGACTTCTTGAGCTGACAGGTGCAGTTGGGAAGTTAAATTTAGGGCACAGTTGGCTCTAATGATACACCTTCAATGGCAGGAAAACATTCAGGGGTAGTTATTCTAAATAAGGAGCTTGTACTAGAATGTAAGGTGGCACAGTGTGTCCATCAGAAATTTAGGTTAAAAAAATAAAGTAATTTTAACTAAAAAGTGTGTTTAGTGATGTTGTAAAATTATAAATTATGTAAAGGCTAATAGTTTAAATTTTATATTATTCTTCATTATGTGATAAAACAGGTGATTATAAGCAAATACAAGTGCAGGCTGAGCTACTAAGTTTAGTGAAGTTAAAGGGTCTGTCAAAAATATATGTACCAAGAAAAGGTCTCATGATGTTTTCATCAGGTAAGAAACCAGCTGGATTCCAGATGTGAAGCAGATATGAACAAAAGAGCCATATTTGTTAATTTGTCTATATTTGTTACTTTTAATAATGCTATTGCTTATGCAGGAATGAAATGCAACTTTTTCTCAATGAAAGAAAAATCAAAACAAAAACAAAAATTAAAAGTTGGAGACTTTCAACAGATGGCATGACATGTTTCAAAATTTAACCATTTTGAAAGAGGTAGATGATGATTCTGTCATTAAACACCTACCAAATTTATCACAGAATACCATCTAAATTTTGTAGACTATCTTGAATATTTTTTCTATCCAAGGAAGATCTGCTCATAGGAAAATCCAGGATCCAGAATTCATTTATTTCATTAAACAATAGTATGAACTAATCCGTAAATTATCAGAATTGCTACTAATGAGAACTGAAGATATTTTTGAATACACAACATAAGTTGCTTCATTTTTAATCAATGGGAAAAATGAATATTCTTTACTGCTGAAATTGCTTTAAAGTCTCTTCCTGGAACAGAGTTTCTGGGAAAGGGAGCTCAGTAAGAATCATTTCTCTAGTCTGAGTATATTAAAACAAAACTTGAGAAATTATTTAACTATGCATTATTACAACCTTTTTTAGAGAAGTTAACAGTCAAGAAATGAACTCATCTATTACAGTAAAAACCTTTGATGTTGGTGGAACAGTGCTCCTTGAGTGTACCTATCAGCATCTAATATGAGAATCATTATTTTGTTCATAAAAATTTTCTTTCTTTACCAGGGGGACTAGCTGTTGTGGAACTGTAATTCTCAATATCTTTACCTATATGTATGCTGAATAAACAATGTATATGGTTTTGTAATTAGTTTCTCTTCTATGCCATATCTACTCTGATTATATTGATTAAAATTCATTTTATTGCTGTTGAGGTGACAAAAACTTTTTTAAAGGATTTAAGTGAAGTGCTTTTTAAAATGCTCTTCTAAATGGCTGCAGTAATTAATAGAATCTGGAAATTTATGAAAGTGAAATATTTGAATAAAATAAATTTAAAAAGTGAAAGGTGCCAGCATAAATAATCAAAGAGATGAAATAAAGTTAAAGAAGAATGAAGACATTGTATGATGACTGTGTCTTCCCTCCCCCTTTGTCTTTGTCTCTCTTGTCTATATCATTGATCTACTTTTATCTATCTATCCCTATCTATCTAATATTATAGTCTTTGAAGTGGTATACATGCACCTAGAATTATGTCATAAATACTTTTGAAAACATTCTCATCCATATTTTTTTATCAGAATCCAGATTTTATTATCAGTTATCAATATCATGTTTTGTGACTCATCCTGTTGTGAAATATAATGTGCTTGTTCCTTGGATTTCCAAAATATTCTTGGTTCACATGGAAAAGTCTTCTGTACTTAGCACTTAACTACAGGGAAGATCATGAAAGAAGAAAATAATGCCTTGTTCCCAACAACTTCAGCACCGATTTTAAATCCAGACTTTTCATGCTCTGCTCCATTCACAGGCATTCTTGTCAACTTGCATTATATGTGAATAACACAAAGACTTAAACACATTCCCTCTGGTTAAGTAAGAAAATAGCAGTTTTTCAGAGCATGCCAGATTAATCACACATAATAATTATAAAAAGTGATAACACACTTATAAAAGCATACACACACCATTAAACAAACAGTGACAAAAACTTCTAGCAAGGAGAAAAATAAACATTAATCGGTGATGATAAGGGGGAAGGAATAGACACCCAGAAATATAAACTCTCATTTTCACTGGTGAAATATTTTCGGTCTGAGGATTTCAAAGTTTTGGTGATTCTGTGTCTGTGCTTGTCCTTTTGTCAATGAATCATTTGCTGGAAAACACTTGGCCTTGACAGTTCCACTGGTAGCCTGGCACATAAAGCAGATTACTAAGTATCTTGTCCTTCATTTTCAATTTTATGCTTTTAAACACTTCTTGATGCCAAAGGAGCAGAGCAAGACTGCAATCCAGAGGAGGAATTTTTAATGCCACAAAATAGATTTAGATAAACAGAACATTTTAATAGTGTGCTTCTGTTTCCAAAAGCTGCTTCCACTGTTCCAGAAAGTATAACAACTAAGGGATTTCTCTGGTTAAACTGCATGCTATGCTAAAGGAAGTACCCTTCTTAAATTTGACTTTCTTAGTTTAAAGCACTAAAATCAAACCAATAGGGCAAAGATATTTTGCGTTTCACTAATTCTGTTCCTCTGAAATGAGTCTTGAGATCACTTTATGGGTTATAATATTCCTCATGTGAAGTGATGGTCTGTGATTCCTTTTGTATCCCTAGGTTTCCTTTGAGTGCTGGTAAATTCACTTTCCAGTTCCTCCCATCAAAACAATAAACGTGTTTATACATTGCCAGAGTCTATCATAGCCCCTTGATTATTTCTCCAGATATGGGTGGGAGGATGTGGCTGGAAATGTTCACTCTTTCTGTGGTCCACTCACATTTCTGGTAGTGAGATATAACTAGAAGGTGAGGTCATATCTTATTATTCTGCTGACTTGATTGACAATCTATGTCTCTGTGTGCATGCAGGAATCTCAACTTCACTCTTTTCTGAGAAAGGCTCTCTCCCCCTACACCCACAAGCACATATTCTGAGAGCACCAATATTTTTTGAAAAAGAAATCCAATCACATGTAATATTCATTCTATCCTACACACTACTTACGCCACCACATTCACACTTCCAGCATACACTAAAGGCTCTGTGCTGGGAACCAAGAACTTTAGGTTATAATTGCAACTTTATTGCTCACTAGCTATATGGTTTGGGGCATGCTAATTATCCACTCTAAGTCTCAGTTTCCCTCCTTGTAAAATGATGAAGACATGCAGATAATGCATTTAAGTAATTCAAGTCAGTTGCATGAAAAATGTATGTGGAGATTTTGGTAACTGTTGGGCCCAAGTCCAGCTTAAGGTGTGCAAATTCATCTAAGAAAAAAAAGTGTTAGCTGAACAACACATATTTGACTAGGATTTAGCTTAGGAGGTCTTAATTTACAACTCATACTTTCTAAAAAGCTTTTTAAGCCTTTCCCAATGCAAGCTCCTTTGATCTACAAAGTCCTCTGTATTGGTAGTCAAATTAGTTTAGTACTCTGAAACCAAAAGCAGACATGTCTCATAGAAGAAAAGTAACAGAGATCGGACAGGTTTTTTTGTGTCAAATTCTTGTGGCTGGATAACCTGAATAAAAATTGTGTTTTTCCAAACTACTTAGTAAAAAATATCATCAACAGGAACCATCAATATGGGATTTTCTCATTGGCAGCACACAGAGTAAGCCTTTAAAAACATGCTGCCATATTGGTTGGTGAGCCATATTATCCACCACCCTTTTTCTGCATTGCCATTTTGCTCTCAGTCTACTTACTGGTTGTATATATGGGGATTATTAAAGGTATAAGGATCAGATAACTATATTTTAGCCTCTTGTCAAATATTTATATGTCATGGGTAGGGTTTTGCAGAGGAGTTGTGAGTAGTTGCCAAGGAATATCAAGAATCAATTGCAATTGTTAGTATTGAAAGGTTTTTATGTTTATTATGCAAATGCAGAGGATAAACACTGTTCAAAGTAAATTCCAAAATATGCATAATTTTCAAAGGTGGTAGTCCTCTTGAGTTTTGCATTGTTCAAAACACATGACATAGTGCTAGGTTTCAGCTAGCTCTTGGGGTTAACAGTGCCATGTGTGAAGAATCAAGCAACTGCCTTACCCTTTGGTAATTTTGAAACTAATTAGAAACTTACATTAAAGAGCTTAAAATCTAATGGAGACTTACTAGTAATAACATAAACCTGAACAGAACAAATGCGATCATTGTTGTGAAGGGAACTAATTTTAAGTTTCATATTTGGAATAAGCAGGAAAAACAAACAAACAACTTGAATTTGAGAGAGAATAATGAAAGCATGGGGAACACAGGCTATTATACTGGAAGATGCTGTTTTGAGTAATGTTCAGAAGATTTTGATTGGAAGCAGCCATTTGTTTCAGTCACTTGAGAACAATTTATTAACATTGCCCTCTGCCAAATATTTTTCCCTCATTCCCACCAATGTAATTAGGAAGCTAATTCCACCTAATGATGATTCCCAGTTGGTGACAAATATTTAACTTGCTCAATGGATTTATTAGTAATCTTCCCCTCCTATCACCAAGACAAAGGTAAAAGTAGGAACCTCTGTCCATCCTTGACATGTATTTTCTTTATAAGAGATAACATTAGTATTTGCTCTATGATTGTTACCTTATTCGCCCCCTCCCTAGTCACACCTTTACTTCCCCCTTCTACTTCCCTATTTATCCTCCTTTTTCTTTATCATCATTCAGACATGCTTCACTACCTGGGGCACGGAGTCTTTTCAAGGTCTTCACGAAATGCAATAATAAGCACATCCCTCTGTCAGTAAACTACAAACTGAGGGAAACCAGAAACAGGAAAAGCATAAAAATATGTACAAAATAATAAGAAAAAATGATATAAATGGAGTATCTGCTGGCTTTGATGGAGATTTAGAAGGCAGTGTTTTATAGTATAGTAGATAGAACACTGAAATAAGAGTTAACAAATCTGAGGTATACAGTTAGCTATAACAGTGAAAAATTGATATTGGCAAGACTTTCTCTGTCACATGTTCCTACTATCATATCAGTGGAACATATTATTAAAGATCAATTACCATCAAGGTTGTGTACCATCAAATACCTTGCTTTACAGCTGGAGGAAAAGACTGACGTTCAGTGTATGAAAATATGCTAGTGACATGTAAGTCTGAGGAAGAGGTTCTCTGTTTTGTTCATCACTAAAAATCTTGTTATGGGAAAAGGGGTATCTCATTTAGAATAAGGCAATTTTCTTAGCTGTCACATGAATTTCAAAAAGCACATTGGGATTAGGTCTCATGGACCATTGAAGCATATGCCTAGAAAGGGCCAGTTAAATCAATAAAAGAGTTTATACCTGAATGACGACTCCTATATCATTTTATTTGAAGGGATCGGCTGATATTCATCAATATACCTAAAACTCTTGATTACATGTTGAATAGAAATTTGAAAATTGAAATTCTAAAGAAAACGAAATCTTCTTTAGTGCACAATGGCATAATTATATACAATTACATATGCTTCTTTGTGTAGGGAGTATCTTTATTTTTTACCCTGAAGTATGCTATTTTGAGGGGAAAGTTGTGCATCAGTGATGAGACAAAAATAGGTCCTTTCAAGGTAATGGAAATGGCAGAAGAAATACCTACTATGATATTTAGAAGGAAGCGCAAATAAATATAATGAATATCTTGAATAGCATAAAGCTATTGTTTTCTAGACATAATATAGGTGTTTTTAACTTAAGGATCAGCTATCTGTATTACTTCAAACACATAGTACAAGAGACAATCACTGTTTTTTAAAATCTTTACCATCATTTAATGATGTCCATCCACTGGGAAAAGTAAATTAGTTATGTATTATTATCAGTGGGACT
The DNA here is from genome assembly GCA_032199065.1 of Smutsia gigantea. Lineage (NCBI taxonomy): Eukaryota > Metazoa > Chordata > Mammalia > Pholidota > Manidae > Smutsia > Smutsia gigantea. Next base: position 168,186 of record JAVSCE010022006.1, on the reverse strand, counting down.
TCAGAGATGCCATCCAGTAGTAAGTGGAACTGAGGAGCTTAATTCATTCTTTGCTATCTTCTTCTGGTCTTTATAGCTCTCAAAGTTTGTCAGTTTACTAAAAGTATTGTACTATCCAGTTCAGCTTGACAAAAATCTGGCTAAGAGGATACAAAGTCTCTCAATATAGGTATTTTCATGACAATTGCATGTTAATTGTGATTTTTATCAGTTCCATCACCAAATCTTGAAAGTGTGAATGATATGACACCTAATTTAGTATCTTTTACTGCACTGAAAGTAGTCTTTAACAAAAACGCTACACTTCATCCAAATGTCTATTCCTCTTGCATCATCCCTGTTACCACTTTGGTCCAGCCTCACTGGCTTCATTAATGTTTTTGTTAATGCCTTTACTCTAGCTGTTCTCTGTGCTTGGAACACCCTTTCTTCTGATACCCACTTGCCTAAATCTCTCACCTCGTTCAAAGCTTTTCTTATATCTCCCCTCCTCAATGAGGACTGCCTTGAAATCCCCATCTCATTATCCCTTTTACTCTGTTCTACTCTTTTATTACACTTACCACTTTTTAATGTACTGAACAATCTACTTATTGGTTAGAGATATCATTTATTGCCTCTCTTCTTTTAAAGGTAAGTTCCTCAAGGATTGGAAATTTCATCTGCTCTATTTTATGAACCTAAAACATTCAATACCTAAAATGTTTTGAAGTAAATAACAAATGTTTAATAAATAGTTCTGTTGACTTAATTAATTACTGAGTTATAATTATGTTAAAGCTACCTTGTTGAATAAAAATATTCAGTGATAAAAGAAACTAACTGGATGTAGACACTGACAAATGGCCCAAGCTGTCAACAGGCCAGATGTGGATACCTGTATGAAAGACTGAAAACCAAATAATCCCACTCCTGATATTTAATAATTAATACTATTTATAATAAGACTATGGTATAACATCATGCTTTATTTTGATAAGTTTACATCACAATAAACTCAGTTTTAATTTGGATACATTTTTTCCCCAAATATCCATTAAATGGTTTACACATGCTAAGTTGTTGAGAAACCTTAGCATACTGTATATTAGAAAAAGCCCTAGGAGATGATGTTAGAAACTAAAGTTTAGACCAGACTGTGGACAGAAGTGCTCTCAAATAACCCATTAGAATTAATGAGAACCAGTATCAGAAGTAACACCAAGGAGATAACTAACATGAGAAAAGAGTTAAGAGGTATTTCCCAAACACCTAATCTAACTTGTTCATTGAGATGTTATCCAACACAATTTTGAGCACATAGGTTATCTTTTACAGTTATTTTTGCTTAATCATATTTATATCCCAGTGTTATCCAAAAATAATACAGATGAGCATTAACACATAAAATAGAAAATGCTAGCAATAAAAGACTATATTTTAAGAGATGAAAAAGCAGATACCAATCCCAATATAGATGCAGATGCAGATAAAATGATTCCACTTTTATTGAACTCAGAATCTGGCAATATTTTATAAGAACGAATGAAGCAAAGTCGGCTAAAAAAGCTGTTGACCGCTCAGTCTACTCATATTAAGCTACCAGCTTGGATTCATTCCTTAGATAACCATCACCTGGCAGAAGACGAACAAGAGCATGGAGAAGCACCAGCGTGCAGTTCTGATCACGGGAGTGTAGGGAAACAGGGTGTGATCACAACCACATGGAAGAAAAAGCCAGAACATAAAAGAGATAACCATAGAGTGTGCCCTGGTGAATAAGAGATGTGAAAGGCTAAAAAAATATGGGACAACCTCAACCTCTGCTCCAAGATCAGACCTGACTGAGTGACATACTAGGGCTGAAGGCCCCAAAGTGAAAGCCTAAATTGGTGAAGAAGCTGTGAAATGAATAGACCTGTCCCTGAGATGCATGGTGCTGAGGAAGTGCAAAGGAACAGGGTTGGTTTGCATTTCCTGACTTCCAGATTTTTCCATCTTAATTCACTGTTCTTTCCTAAGTTTTCTCTTCTTTTCGACCATTAGAAAGGAGTGAAAATAACAAATCTGCTAGCACAAAGTAAACAAATTGATTATAAAGAAATAAGGGAAGTGTCAGCAAATGAGGGGACTTGCTGTACAGTGGGGCTGCTGTTCTGGTAGTTTGTAGGCAAGAGTTTATTTGCATGACTGTTGACTGAGATGACAAGACTTTATGCTACAAGATGATTTTCTTTTTTTAGTGGAACAAGAAACAGCTATTCATTCCTGGTATGTACTTGGCACTGTCCTGTTCTCTTGGAAAGGCTATCTTATTTCATCCTGTTAACAAACATGTGGGAAATTTTGTAAAAACCAGTAACAGATGGGAAAACTGAGTCTCAGAGAGGTTAAGGCACTTTCCTAAAGTATATAAAAAAGCTTTTACACATGATACTATAATGCTAATTCATTGAAGTTTTTTTCCCTGAAATTCTGTGTTGAAGGACATAAAGCCTCTTTTAAAAGTTTTCCTTGACTGGTGGACAGTTCCAGGAATTTCCCACAAATCCACAAAAGGAGAGCTCTCTTTTCATCATCGATTTTTGAGTCTACATGTTACTTTCTCGGGCAGGCCTTCCCTGGTCATCAAGACTGGGTTATCCCACATGGTTTACACTCTCATAGGACCTGTATGTTTCCTTTCAAGGATATACCACTTTAGGTATTATACAATCAAGTGTGTGTTGCTTAGTTTTCTACCTTCTCTCACCACACAGTTTCATGAGATCAGAGACTGTGCTTATTTTATTAATTTATTCCTAGCATTTGCTGGAAGCCAATCACATTTATGGAAGGGAGGGAAAGAAAGGAAGAAGCCACTGTTGGGAACATCAGGACCTACTCTAGGCAAATCACCCAAGATAACTAGATTATCTGGGAAACTGGCAGGGTATCCTCCTGTCATCAACAAATTTAATTGCTGTGCAGTAGCTTCTCTCCTTGGGCAACTCAGTGTTCCATTAGAGGTCAAGGTTCTCACAATAGATTTTTACATTCTAAAGAGACAAAATTAGCATGTATGATATATGAATACAATTTACTCAAATACTGTGCTTATTTTCCCCATTTCCTATAATTCTGGTTTCTAAGAATATGTCAGAAAGAAGAGAAAAATACATTGAAAATTGAATTCTGTGTATGTGTGTATGTGTGTGTAGCTGATTTTATCTTACCTCCCATGTCCATGATATTGTATAGAATAGTAGTTAAAAGATGCAATCTCATGTCAAACTACCTGGGCTTAAATTATAGTGTTATTATTCATAAACTGTATTACCTTGGACAAGTTACTTAAACTCTCTTTGTCTCAGTTTTCTTTATCAGTTAAGCTGGAATAATATTCCTCACATCCAAATAACATAAGGGCTCAAGTCTGTTAAGTCCATAGTCCATTGCCTGGAATATTATAAATGGTCAATAAGCCCTGACTATTATAGTGATTATTTCAAATAAAATCCAGAGGTAGAATTTTGATGATATAGAAAAATCCAGTGTAACTTAGCTCCAAATAGTGTAAAAATACCCTGATATTATTTTCCAGTATACTGAGAGAAATATTTAACTCTAAATTTAGTGTGAGAGGCATGACAAAGTTAGGAATAAAAATACATTTCAGTATGTTAGGAATGCCTTTTCCTTTCCTTTCCTAATTTCAGAACTCATCCCAAAACTATTAAGAGAACAAGAAAGAGAAATGAAAATTTGAATTTGTATAAACTAGGAGACATCTTTAACCCATGATATCTCATGGCAATAATAGTAGATGACTTAGTAGAATGGGAGAAAGTCACATGTAAGAGTTGAGAAGGGAGGTCCACATGGGAAAGTTTTCTCAATTTGTAGATCCCTAGAAAACCTTTGAAATTGATGGGGGGAGAGTCAGAGAAGTGAAACTGACTAAATGCAGAGTAAGCATTAAATAGAGTAAATTTCTCCTATTAAATAGACTAATTCTCCTGAATTATATAGTTCCAATATTAAAAATAAATTGAGCATTTATATACAGAATCTGTATTGTTTCACATCCACCTATGTCAATATCACACTCTCTTGATTATTATAGCTTTATAATATGCCAAATCAACTATTATAATATCTCCAATTTTGTTATTTTTTTTTAATTATCTTGCCTAGTCTAGATCTTTTGCCTTTTAGATTCATCAATTTCTACCAAAACAAAACAAAACTGATGGGAATGAGGGAATGATGAGCATTATGTTGAACCTAAATAAATTACAACTATAGACTAATAAAGCCTACTGGTAATTTTACATCTTAATGTGATTTTTCTAATCTATAAATATGATATCTTTCTCTATTTAGGTTTTATTTAATTTCTCCTAGCAACTCCATGTAATTTTTAGAGTATAGGTTTCACATATATTTTGTTAAAATTACCCTTAAGTATTGAATATTTTTTAATGCTATTGAAGTTAGTACTTTTAATTTCAATTTCAAATTTATTGTTAGTATACAGAAATATAATCTTATGTTCTTAAATTTTAATTTGTTAATAAGATGAAATAATTTGGTCTTTGTATTCTAAATATATTTTACATTCTTTATATAAACTCACACGTTTTGAATTTTTACATTGTTTGTTACTAGGTTTTCATTGTACTTTTAAAAATAGTGTCCACTTTCATTTTGTCATTCAGGTATATTCTTGGAATAAGTTGGTTCCATTTGAAGTTTCATGGTTTTTAGGGCAAGTCCAGAGAAGCCTTTAGTCCATGGCTAATTCTGCCCCACTGATAAGTGATATTCTGAGGATTCTCCTTATCTCATTTATTACAAGAGTTTTGCCATGCTGATTTGTGGGATCATGGCTTATTCTTCAACAATTGTCTGTCCACTCCATTCTAGTGGTTCTTTCCTGTACATACATGTGTCTCACTCAGGTACAGATCAAGAAAAAGTAGCCTAAATAATCAGACAAAACACATCTCATATTTGGAAAGGAGATAAGGAAAATTCCCTTTGATGCTAATTTAAAGTGTATATTTAACCTCCAAGTATAATTTCCTGGTCATTATTAAAGGCCAGGACACCAAAAAAAAAAAAAAAAACTAAGAATCAAATAGCAACTGAAGACATTATCAACAATGTATTGTCCCTTTATCAGAAACCTAAGTAAAGACTTACTTCCAAACTAATAATTATTTGATTTTTGTTAGTTAACTATTATTCTAGAATATCTTGATGCGATTGGGCTAAAAACTACTTGTATATGAATAAATAATTTTTCTCACTGTATTAAAAAAAAGAATTCCTTCTTTCCCAGGGGAAGATAAGAAATAATTCAGTGAGCTACAGGTATTTCTCAACATATGCTAAATAATTCTGATAATGCAGGCTGACATTTACTGAGCTCTTACCAGGTGCCAAGAACTTTACACTTACACACATTATTTTGTTGTGATAGAAAGAATCTTGTAGTTGATGTAACCTACTTGGTTTTATTTCTCAGCTCTTTCAATCTCTATGTATCAATTGGAAAACTCACACAAGTTTTCCAAGACTTTTTTTACTTACCTATAAAGTGAGGGGAAGGACACTCGGAGAATCTGACTAGAAACAAGATACGAAAATCCTTCTAAAACCCCATGATACAATATTGTTTAGAAGACATGCCTTCATGACATTTGTATATTTACTTTAATAGTCATGTTAAAAACAATGACATTTTTACTTTATTTTATAACAGGTACTTCATAGTATACATTTCTTTATATACATATATTTGCATATGCATTTATATATATGTATATATACATACATAAATTCATATACATATGCACATACAATATATACATCCATGTGTGCACACACACATTAATTTCTTAGCATACGTTCCAACTGGTTTTTAAGAATAGATAACAATGGCAAGTCTCTTCTCTAAGACTGTAAACTCCTCTTTTTATATACAGTCCTGCACATTACATTTTGCATAACTGTACCAGAATTTACTAATAATGAATGGGAAAGTAGATCTCACCTTAATATGAAGTCAGAATTTGGCTTTTCCACTTACTAGTCACCTCTTGTTCCAGTCTTCAAAACTTGTACTAAAAAAATACTATTTATCTGAATAAAAAGAATTCAGGTTTTCAAACATTTCTTGAGTGCCAGCAGCAGAGTGACAGTCTCCTGGCATTGCTCAAAAAATTACATTAAATTCCAAGATCAACCCCCATGAGTTTAATTTTATCAAAGAATAGATGTCTTGTCAAATACAGTCTCAACCAACATAATCAGTAGCTTTCAAAGTATGTTTGGCAGCGAGAAGGGCTGAAACAACATAGGAGCCAGGGAAACAGACATCGATGGCCTGTCAAATTTTTTGTAGACATCACGCTATTATAAAGGCACATCAGGATAAAATAAAATGACCTAGCTGACCACAGGCTTACAAATGTCTTGGGAAGGAAAGAAAAACGGTGAATCAAAAGGTAGCTTTGTTGCACGTCCCCTCCCCAGGCCTTCTTATTGACAGGAATGACAATGGTCCCAAGATGCACCATTATCTATGACCAGCAAGCCGACATCAAATGCTCCTGAGCTGTATCTGTCAGAATAGAAAATTCTCCTCAAAACAGACAGGGCTTGTTACATTTTGTTCAGCTAAGGTTTGTCAAAAGCCAGGGTCACTTGTATGTGCCCTGCCCTGAAGGGGAATTGTACAGTGAGAGAAATTCATAATTCTTCAATGTTTCTTCTGCAAGGAGACTTTGAGTCGGCTTGACCAAAATGTTTTGAAAGTCAAGTCATGACTCAGAGGAAGTGGAAAACAAAGTTAATAGTCTGTCATTTAACTACTTAGGAGTGAGGCTCACATGCTAAAGAAGCAGAGCTTACAAAAATTTTTAGAGAATTTTTGTGCTAAGTGTGATTTGTTATTTCAAACTCAAAAGAGAAAATACTACTGTTACTGAAATTAGAGAGAACAAGTTGATGTGTTCTGGCTGAGCATTTTATGCCACAGCATTACAGAGCTTGTTACAATCCGACATATTTACACTGCTCAGAGATTCCTCTTATTTGCTTCTTTTTGACTAAAGAGATTTTATATACAAATGTCCAGCCTCTGACACTTAAGTAAACTCACTAACTTTGGGAAACATCTGTTACCCACTCTTAAGAAAATGCAAGCTGAGAGTATTTCTTTAACTGACTCCTTGAAAAAATTAACACAAACTTCTTTCTTTTTTTAATTAATTGGAGGGTGAAAATGCAGCCATCACAAAGACTTTAAACAAAGGGATTTCTCTCCTTCCCTCCCTCCTTCACCTTCCTGCCCCCTTCTCTCCTCAACCACTTCTCTCTCCATCTCCTCCCTCTACTCTGTCTTCTCAGTTTATAGTTTAACATTTCCTAGGTCCAGAAACAAGTTCACTTTTTTTCTTGTTATAAGTGGTCTTTTCAAAAGTTTTCACATGCTATAACATTTTCACATGTTTTTATGCTTATGTAAATTTTTAGAAAGAGAGTTTGCAAACTGAAGGCCATGATTATTTTGTTTGCCTGCATGATTTTTTCCAAATACCTGATTTATTTGCCGTCTTTAAAATTTTGGAGATTTCACAGAATAACTTCAATTTCCAAATTCCTAGGATAAGAGGGGTGGTGGTAATTTGGCAATGATGAGCTTAAATTTCTATGTAGTCACATTCTTCTACAATGCAGGGCATGTAAGACATGGCTAGATTGGACGTACGCCTCTGGTATATCACAGGTCCACGGGTTTCCTTATCTCTCTCATCCATAGAGGTTTGAATCACAAGTTCTACTCAAATTCAATTAACAAGTTGAACTGATCAACTATTTTCCATATTCTACACGACTACAATTCTAGTTAGAAACTCACAGATCAGAGTGAATTCTCTTATTCTTTAGTTAGTGGAAATTCTGTCTCCATCACTAGATAGTGAGCTTTGCCAGGAGGCAGACTATATTTTAGACATTGTTTAGTATTCATATTTATGTAATTGTACCATTTAGAGTGGGCATTCAATGAAGGTTTCTGGCAGAAAGAAGGGAGGTAGGAAAGAAAACATGTGAATAGAGAAAGTTCATCTTTCATTATTTTATTGTACCCCTCATGCTCTATATAATTCCATACTCTTGTCCATCTGGTTAAATAGGAAAGAATATGGGATTTTCTATCACCCTGCTAATATTAAAGCGAAGCTCACATGAGATCCTATAAATATTTATCTAATTAATTTTAGAGATTATTCATGATAATGATTAATGACATATTTTTCTTGATAATGCCTTATTTCCAATCATGGTGCCAGGTCATCCATCTGCCTTAAACTATTTCTCAGTTATAAAGCTAGGAATATTATCCCCACTCTAATCATTAAGGCAAGGATCTGTGGTGAAATAACAATTCCTCATGACATGGAATATCTTTTAACTACTGATGGCTTTAAAATTTTCTGCACACAAGATTCCATTCCTCTGCATTAATTGAAGAAAGGGGAAACTTGATTTGGGGTCAGCAGCCTCAGCCCTTGGGTTCAAATCCTAGATATGTCATTTTTTGGCAGTACTATAGTCAACCATCAATTAATCCTGATCGCCATAATCTTTCCAACAGTAAAGTGAAGTCAAAGATGCTTCCCTCACTAATGCTACAGTATTGTAAAAACTCAGTTGAAAGTGCTATGTAAAAATTTAACATTTCATGTTTCCGCTAAATCTATAGGCATATCTTAAATAAGAAACATCAAACTTGAGAACAAATTCCAGCCTTTACAATAAAACATACATTTTTGGTATTTTCTATTTAACACTCAACCTGATAAGGGCAATTGATTTAACTGATCAATTAATCTGATGGCCAGTTTGACTGAATTAACCAATTAATTCTGTAACAGAACCAAACAGTTGATCAGTTCACGTTTGCAGAGAAATGTAAAGTGTCAAATACAGTGTTTTAGGATTACCTAGAATAATTTACTCATTGATTTAGTTCTGATTCTGAGATTTCTAATGTCATGACCCTGATACAGGGCAGTCATTCCTTATGGGTACACAGAAATTTGAATAATACAATAGCGACCTTGTCCAATAATGTCTGTAATTATTTCTCTCACTTTACCCTAATATACCTTTGAAATTCCTATTCATCTTTCTTAATCAAGATGAAATGACTAACTCTATGAAGCTTTTTGGAATTCTCTAGAGTAAACTGAACACTTGATTCACAGTATGCTATTCACTGTCATAGCCTTCTATCTATTACACGCTAAGAATCTGTTTATGTGGATACTTCTAATGAAATTGTGAGGACTTTGCACACAGAGACTGTGTGGTCTTTATGTCGGAACCAAAAAACTCTAGCATAGCACCTGGACTTTGCAAGTGTTCAGTAAACATTTGTTTAAAGAGTAACTTAAGAGTTATTGTACTACTAATCAATGTATAAAATAACTTTCTAAACAATAAAAGGAAAAAAATATATGAAAAAGAATAATATATTGGGGCTTTAATTGAGTTCACATCCTTTCTTCCCATTCCCTGTCCTCTTGGAGCGTAGAGAGAGCCGATAGCCAATGTTTGTACACACTTCCCTAATAGACTACTCTTGAATGAAGAATTTTCTTGATATCCAAGGCTTTTGATTGTGCTTGATAGAAAAAAATATTTTCTGCCACTTTCTGACTGATGATCTGGAGGTATATGATGGAGGGCATGGATTACAAAACATAAGCTATGTAATTGGCCAAAATATATGATAACTGAAAAAATATTTTCCTTTCCAAAGAGAAAGAAGATTTTGACCAACCTGAAACAAAGTACCATAGGGAATATGACTATAATTTAGACACTCATGAGTACCTGAGGAGTCATTACATCAACAGAGGGGAGATTAAAAAGAGACAGAGAGCGAGAACCAAGTTTAAAGGTTCTTGGTTCAATTCTCAAGTGGGACTCAGAAGTGCTGGCAACTAGAAGAGGGCAAGAGGTGGGATTTGGATGATGCTGTCAATCAATGTAGACAGAGCAGAGGCTCTAGAAGAACTGAGGGTATCACTGATGAATGCCAGCACATAATGATAGCCAAGATCAAAAGGAGACTTCCCCAGTCACCATGGAGCCAAAACTAGTGTTCCAGAAAAATTGAAACAAAGCCATGGCCCTCTGGTCTAGGCCAGAGATGGATAAGATAGGAGACAGGAAAAATATGTGATTGATTGAGTTTAAAACATGAATACACTAAACCTAATGCTAGTAAGGATTTTGTAATCTTGAATTGAAAATAGAAAAGTTTCAGCTGTTCATTGAAATGGAATATCAAGAAAACTTTGTTTATATATTTTTTTAAATTATACCTCTTTTTACACTCAAGTGTTTATACTGTGTGACTACAAAATTTAAATGGCTACATATACTTTGTATAGTTAGGAGTTTAAAGGGTTTTAGTGGGTCTTTTAGAAAGATAGCAATAGATGTTTGGTAGGAAAAAATTAGTTTTTACTAACTTGAATAATCCCTCCTACAGTACTCTCTTGAGTTATTAATGCTTTGTGCTACAGTTGTCATTTTTCATGATTATAAATTTATAATGTTATGATAATGACTATTTATACATTATGTTTTCATTTTAAATGTTCTTTGGGAAGCAAAACCTGGGGGTCCATTAAGAAAACATCTCTCCTTTTATCTTTTTTGTATTTGTTTATTTAAAAATTTAAAAGTAACCTGAGTCTTAAATTTAGACTCATTCACTCACAAACTGTTCCTTGAAAAACTTGATTAACAGATCTGAACTGTGTTATTTCTGTAATTTGTGTGATGGGGATAAATTTATTTACCCTCACTTTCCAAAACGATCACTGGACACTTCAAGAGCATTAATACATGGGAAAGTGAATTGAAAGGAAAAGAGCTCTGTAATGCAGCCTTATCAATATGTTGTATTTATCAGCATGTTATAAAGTATTTATAAACATTTTCAAAGGTACTGTTTCATTTTTCATTACAGCAGAGTATTCAATCATTCATGAAATAAAATCACCTGACTACGTTTGTCAGTTCCCATGTAACGCCTAATTTCATCTTCATGAATGGCAAGGTACATTAATATACAGTGTATAGAACTGGAATAATAGATGATTAGAAATATGTGCTAGCTTACTTTTTCTAGTTTTTAAGGACATCATTAGACATACATGACTTAGGAACTGCTTTAATTAAAGATAAATACAATTGTAATACTCATTGCCCTCTTAATACTTAAAAATGCAAACTAAAAATCCCAAACATTTTTTATTGGATATCTAGGATGAGGAACACACCAGAATGGAAACTGACTTCCTCAGTAAGTCAATTCAAAAAGGCCAAAACTATGCTTTAAGATAACCCAGAGGAAGCTACAGATATACTCATGCACTGAGAATCATTAATAATTACCATTAATTTTAGCCCATGTTCTGTATCCACTCATTTGCTTCTTTAAACTCTGTCTATGAGATGGTTAAGAGCTTAACTTTTCATTGTATATGGGAAGAATTTATCAGACAACTGTCATCAAAATAAAAAATAAAATGTAAAACATTCAGCAGCATTTTCATGGGAGTAATTTGAACTGAGACTTCAGTCATTATCATGTGTATCCAGAAGAGTAACTTTTTTTCTCTCTTCCAGCCCCTAACATTCCAAATAAGCCAAAAGAAGACACCTGCTATTGCAAAAATTCATCTGAATATCAGAAGGATAAATCCAAGTGCATCTATTATCTTGTACTATGCATAGATCTTAAACACTTAGAGTAGGATGTATATGGAAAACTGATGAAAGGCAAGCATAGCAAAATGAATTGAGGGATGAAGTTGGCTTGAATGAAAGGTCATTTACTGACTGCTCTGTGCACTTAATCACTATACCTATATTTCTACATCTACAGTATAAGCCTAGTTTAACCAAACTAGAAGCAGGAAATGATAATCCTCATGTCAGCTGCCACGAGCCAGAAGTACTTGGGGAATAAAGATTTTACTTTTTACTGCTGGGGAAAGAAAATAAGTGTGGAATGAGGATCACTATAAACCACTCTAACTGTGGTCCCTTACCTTACTTTTGCCAAGATATATGAAGTCATTTATTCCTCATTCCTGGTTTGAATTTTACCCATTGAGTAGCTTGTAGAAATTCAATGACTATAAACATTTCTCTGAAGGAAGACAACTTACTTAAAGTGCAAATTAAAAGAGTTCCTTGAGTTTTAGAGTTAAACTGCAGGATGTCATTAATCTTCCAATGCAGTAGTTTACTAGGAGGCACTAATGAAATTTTTCATTCTGTAGTTCATCTTTTTTTCCCATTAAAATAGAAAGCATTCTAAAACTTTGGTGATAAACATTCCATGATCCTTTTAGTCAATCCAGAGAAAAAAAATGATTAAAAAGATTATTGACTCATGGGATGTTGTGTTTCAGGTATTTGATATATAGTTATAAATGAACAGTAGGGGGTGAAATAAATAAGATACATTTGATTCACAAGACTTACCTAAAAATGTGTAGTAATGTGTAGTAAGAATTCTTGGCTTTGTGATGGATTCTCCAATTTATTTAATCTTCAAATACTTATTAAGTGCCTATGATATACCAGAGGATATTTTAGAACTTTTCTTTCCCATGAAAATCACATTAGCCTCAGTTTCATCCAAAAAGCAGAACCTGAGACAAGGGCTTGAGTGCAAGTAGCTTATTTTAGAAAGATATCCCAAGGAAGGAGGTAAAGTGAATATAAGATTGCATTACCAATATGTTACCATAATGGGCAACTGTGGTTTGATCATGCTGTGAACACTTTGAGGCACTATATCAAATATGATTCAGAAAGCTCATGAAGTGAGGCAGGAACAGTTACCCACAAGAAACCATACCCTGCTGGTCAACTGTTGCCTTTGCAGGTGTTAACTCTTGGAATCCTAGGTTTGCCCAGGGATCAGAATATCCAAGTGGGTTTCCGCACCACTTTGTCATGAAGCTCGGGGCAGGAGGTTTTAGCCAATGTTGAGGAAGTGCTGCCAATAAAAGGTGGGAGTGGGGGAGCAAGAATCTTTGGTTATGTAAGCATATTAGAAAAATGGGGGGGTTTATCATATTCATAGCAATAGATTTATTGCTTTTTTATTCAAGATGTTTACTGAGTACTTATGTTTTGGGCACTGTTGTAGGCATTGAGATACATCAGTAAACAAAAATAACTACAATGTCTAATTTCATGGAGTTAAATACAGTGGAAGTAAGAATAAAATGAGAAAACTGTGATTTATCAGATGGTAATCACTGCAGATACCTGGAGGAACATAGTTCCTGACATGATTAATATGCTCAAAAGTTCTGATGTGAAATGTGTTTGGAGTGTTCAAGGAACAGAGAACACAGGAGAGAGAAGTGTGTTGGGATATCTTACAAGACCTTTGGCATTTTTATCTGATTTATATAAATAGATGAGAAACCACTGAAGAGCTTTGAGCAGTGTTGTACATGATCTGTCTTATGTTATAGAAAGATGTCCTTGTCTGTGGTGTTAAGAATGAAGTGGAGGAGGGTGCAAAGAAGGTATTGAAGGAATCCATAGAAGAGATTTTGAAGGACTAGAAGAGGGAAATAGAAACAGGATGTATGGATTCTGGGGTTGGGTATGTATAGCTGACAGGATTTGTTAACGGATTTGATAAAGGGTGCCAGAATTTTAAGAGGACTCATGGATGACAAAAAGGACTTTTGTTTGTATTGTTTTGTTTTTGGTAGAAGAATGGAGTTGTCATTGTCAGGTGAGAAAGACTAGGAAGAGCAGATTGAAAAAGTTTTGTTTTGACATGTTGAATTTGCCTATTTGATTAGGGCCTGTCCTGAACAACTCATTGTTATTTAATCACATCTTTAAAAATCTTATCTCCAACTAGCAGTACATCCTGAGGTACTGGAGGTTAGGACTTCAACAGACAAAATTCGTAATTCAGTCCATAACACAATTCAACCACTAACAAGTGGTATCTTTGAGTAAATGAGTGCGGATGAAATTAATGTGCAGGTGGAGGAACTGGCCTTGCAATGATACAGACAAATTAAGGAAAAGCAGAGAAATAGATGCACCTGCTGGTAGGCAGGTAGATGTGATGGAGGAGTGTGTCAGTGTTTCCAGATTATCCATATTTTCTCAATGAAATTAAAAGCAGCAACTAGTAATCTTGGCAAGAATGAAGGGAAGAAGATGTTGCAAGTTTGAGAAATGAGAATATATATAGTATGGTTTCTGTTGAATACAATATATTCCTGTTGAGTACAGTGGTTACAAATTTGAAGTAAAACCAGTCACAATATTTTTCTCCAAATGTGTTCAGTTGCAAAAGAATAGGCATATGTTTGATGTTGACTTTGATTTAAACAATGTATTTTGTCAGGCAAGTACAATGAATGGAGAAGGGACAAGGCAGTTGAGTCATCTTTATAAATTATAGACTACGAAATTCAAGCTTGTAAAAGAGGAACGTAAAGAATGGAGACAGAGGGAGAAGGAAAGGGCAGTAGAACTAATACACTTTAAGTCATAAATGGGTGAAGGAATTGTTGGGAGTTGGGTGACTAGAAGGAACAGGGGGAAGAACAGAAAGTACTGGAAATTGAAATTTGGAAAGGTTACAGTTCATGCCAATATTTCAGTTAAAACCATTAGAATGAAAGACTGAAATAGCATGAATGATCATATCTGTGGAAGAGTGAAAGTCCAGGAACTTTGAAGCCAGGGAACTAACAGAATCATCCATATGGATGATCTAAAGAATGACAACAGTAATAGCATTAACAATGGCAATAAACCAGAGGTTAGAATGTTAATGGATGAAGGGGAGTGATCAGAGTTCTGTAATAACTGTGATAAAAGCAAAAGAATATTGTATTCCTTGATGGCATGAGCTTTAACCCTTTTTGTTTTTTAAAAAAGGGAAAAAATAATGGTCAAAACTGGCAATGAGAATCAAGAAAAATACCTAACTGGCCACGGGCCCAAGAGTATAATGGATTTGGGAGGGACTATGAAAACATGGAGCATCTCTGTGTACCTGGAATTGTGAAGGCTGGGGAAGGAGTATTGCGTAAATATGGGTAGTTATAGGAGGATCTATCCAAGCATGATCAACACACTGAGAATTGATTTCCCTTTATACTCCTTATAGCTCATAGAAATTTCTCAGAAATATTGCTGATGAATGACTTATTTGTTTACTCATTTAACATACACTGGCAGAGGGTTACTTTGTTCCAGATACTGTTCAAAGCACTTTGAAAATGTTAACTGGTTAACTCTCATAACAACCCCAGGAGGTAAAAACTGTTATTATTTTTACTTTAAAAATGAGAAAACCAAGTCATGGAGAGGCTAACTTATTCAAGGTTGTATTTTAATGGCAATGAAAATACTTCTTAATCCCATATTTAAATAAAGGAATTAGATATGAGAAGTTAAGACTCCATCAGGGCTCATACAAAAAGCATTCATCATGTGGTCATTGTAATAATTAATGATTTAAAAATAAAACTAACCTTAAAATTAAAAAGTTTGAAATTAATTGATTCATATCAAATTAGGCAAAATCATTTACCTTAAATGAACAAAACGAGGCCTGAAAGACTGATATGGTTTTTCAGTTTGACAGAAAAACATTTATCAAGTACCAGGATTTTTTAAACACTTCTCATTATACAAAAAGAGTGAGACTAGATTCCTGACACTAAGGTGCTCACTGCTTCCTGGAATGCCATGTAAAGGATGGCATGGGCAAGGGAGGCAAAGAGGGCAATCCCAGAGTGGGAAGATTTCTCCCTGGGGTATTCACCAAGGGCTGAACCCCAGAGCAGCATTTGATCTCTACTCAGCAGAGAAATAGATGACGAAGCTGACAGTAGGACAATCCAGGCAAAGGGAATACCAAGATCAAATTTAGATGTCATTTAAATGGAGAACATGTTCTGGTGGTGAGATCCACACTGTGCCTGAGTGCAAGGTGTCTCCACAGGAGATGATACAAGGAGCTCACCAGTGCACTGATATGATCATATTTTTACTTTGGCAAAACACTGATGGCATAGTTGGATTGGAAAGATACTAGTGTTGTGTGGAAATAGAAATTGGCTGTCAATAATCCAGGAGAGAAATAACCAACCACTCCTGGCACCAAACTCCTTCTTGCTCTCCTTGATCCACATATGCTGGCATCCTTAAGATCTTTCTTCTTGCCACAGGTCCTTCTCTACAGACTTTCACATATGATTTGCCTTCCATATGTAATGCTTTTTCCTGTCCAATTAATCTTTACTCGTCCTTTAGACTGAAATCCAATTGTTAATTCTCCAAAGAAGCCCTGACATCCCCAACCAGGGAATCCCCTCCTGCACACCCTTTCATCTGCTCTGAAAACACCATGCACCTCTTATTCTAACACTAAACTCAAGTACAAACTTACGTTCATTTATAGAATCATTTGATTAGTTTTTGTCTCCACTATTAGACTACAAGCTTTTTAAAGTCAGGGATTTATGTCATTTTTACACCTTATATTACCAGAACAGTGCCAAGCACATACTGGATATGTGGAAATACTAGTTGAATTAGTGAAAGCTTGAACTGAGGGAATGGAAAGGGGACATGAGAAGCAGCAGGAGGGAATTTTGAATTTTGAATTTTAAAATTCACCCTGACATATTAAAACTTTTTAATTTTAAAATTCAGTCCCTGGTGAATACCCCAGGGAAATGAATATATGACTAAACAGATATTCCTTGACATAATTTTAAGATTAGCACACATTGAAGAAGTAACTATACAAAATTATATATTAATATGTTTTAAGTTTCTAACATCTCACAAAGTGAGAAAAGAAGGCATATGTATTGTTCTTGGATTTAGAAAAAATGAAGAGACATATAATTTTCTATAGTATATGTAACTCTGGGGAGAAAATCCTGGGGCAAAATATCCCTAAAACCGAAATCAGTCAAAGGAAGAAATAAAGTTAAGAAACCCATTTATTTCTTACAAGCAGCTGTTCCATCTCTCTCTTGACCAGGCTGCAGCAGAAGAAAGAAGAGAGCTCCACTCCACCTCTCCAGTCCAGATAAACCCTCCCACGCCCTTGTAATTATCTATTGATATGTAGATGGGTTAATTCTTTCCATCCTGTGGGAAAACACCTATTGATGTGCAGATGAACTAAAGCCAGGTGAGAGATTCTGGAAATATTACAATTTTACCCACAGTATATGAGGAAATTGTGGAAATGTCATAGATCTGATATTTCTGATACATCTGATATCAAATATACAATTTTTTTGTATCCTTTTCTGCCTCCTTGCCATCCCCACCTGATTCATATTTTAAGACATAGCTAAAACCTATCTCTTTATTGTAATATTCAATCAATATTGATTAATAGATCATGACACTCAAACCCCTAGGTCTGGTTAATGTGTTTTTAATTATCTTTTATCCCCAATTTCACAGGTGAAATATTCACAACAGTAATAGATCCACACAACTACCATAAGGAAACTAACTGGATGACTGATTGACAACACATGGAGTCATTTTCCACTCCCAACAAATATTTTTCCTAGTGGCAGAATATTTGGATTTCAGATATGATTGTTAACTCTGTACCTTACCAAACCGTTTTGATGACAGAAATTTATTGTGAAAGTGGCCAATTATTTTATTATTTTTATATTGCTTTTAATCTATGCCCCTTGACTTTCTTTTTTACAGAATTATCTGCAAGAATCAAAAGTTAAATCCAAGTTGAATTTCAGCTGCTGGGAGCTGTATCATGAATATATAAAGAAAACAAATTTGATGAACTAAGTTGACTAAATCAGTGAACTGTTATGAACAGCATCTATGTGTCTTTAAATCTGTGTCTTATAAATATTAAAAGAATATAAGAGATTAATCTCATGTCACATTTCACCCACTTTCACTTCTGCTACTTTTTGTGTGTACAGTATTTTTCTCTGCCAGGTGTCTAAGAAATGGCATTGAACAATACTTGTTGCCCCTTTCCCATTAGTCAAGGAGCATGGATATTTTATCAGAACAATAAATAAAAAAATATTTTTAAAAGGCAAGTAAGACATGACTAATAAGTAAAGGAATATTTTTGTTGTTATTAAGTACTCTTTTCTCTTTATACCCTTCGAAATGGAATTGGGTATGAAGTCTCAAGTTTATAGCTCAAAGTTATTTTGCAATTTTTATTCTTTTATTTGACAGAAATATTTTTAATATAATGAAACATACCCAATTAAAAATATAAAGAACTGGAAAAATGGACTTTGCCAGAATAAAAGGAGTTCAAATTAATCAAAAGCTGTATTAAAGAACCACAGGCTATTTAATAGATTGAAACTAAGCAGGGGTCTTATAAGTGTGTTTGTGTGTGTGTGAATACATGGATGTTTTAGACAGCATTGCACTGAGGATCAAGGAAAATTTATGAGTACAAAATCATAATAAAAATTAAGAAAATGTTTTCATTCTAATAGAGTGAAATGAATACAGGCATTCATGAGAAAAATTGGTATCTTAATATAGACCAACACATTTGCATTTTCCTCTTTTTCTGATCAATACATTAAGGACAATA
Organism: Smutsia gigantea; assembly: GCA_032199065.1. NCBI lineage: Eukaryota > Metazoa > Chordata > Mammalia > Pholidota > Manidae > Smutsia > Smutsia gigantea. The sequence continues at coordinate 149,504 of JAVSCE010022006.1, read as the reverse complement.
AAATCTGTCATTCTAACTTGGATAAATACTGAGGATGCAGTAAAAAAAAAGTCATACCTGAAAGACTTTATAAATAGTAGGGACACTGGGTACAATAATGACATGAAGTGTTCTGTAGTAGAATTAAGCACTACTACTAACAATAACATGGCTAGCATTTATTGATACCTAGATTTATTTATATATTAAGCATGTTTCATGTACTGTTTAACTTATCTTCACAACAACCCTGTAGTATACTTACTATTGTGTTCTCGTATTTCAAGATAAGGAACCTGTGGCCTAAAGAATTAAATTACTCCCTCAAGGTCACCCATGGAGGAAGTGTGACCTGCAAGCCTAAACCCTTTACTTTAGGTTGTTTCTTTTTCTCTTCTGTTTTAGTCTTAGGACCTCCCAGAGCTCCCATTTCACTGTGTACATCTTGTCCTTCAGCACTTTCCACATTGTATTATAATTATTTGTGTTCCTATCTTTCTTCCCCACTAGACTGTGACTGTATTAAAAGCAGTGCTGGAATCTCACCCATCTTTGTATCCCCAGAACATAGCTTTATGCCAAGCTCCTAGGAAAGAATAGAAAATAGTGGCTTAATGACTGGTGGAACACATTCTCATTTACTGTTTTAATCAAACCCACATCATCTGTAAGTAATAATAACTATCAAAGTGCACTGGGTAACTCAAATATGAATCATAGTCCTTATAAACATTTGGTTTTCAAAAGAAAAAAAAAATTAAATACATTTCCTTCCACTCTCAAAACAAACCATTACTTGAAAAAGTCCCAATATTTTGGGCTGCCTTTGATTTATATTACTTATTTTATTCAATAAATTAATGGGTATATTTGTGACTTAATGATTCACTTTAGTACATAATATATTTTTAAACCATTTATATAATGCTTCCCATTTGTCAGGCACCGCTCTAAGTGTTTTATTAGTTTAATTTTCATAACAAGAAAGCACTATTATCCCAGGTTCACAGAAGAGCAATAGAGCTACTTGTCCAACGTCACATCGCTTGGACTGGAAGTCCCAGCATCTTAACACCTGCAACCTGGGCATCAGAACTATACTCTTCACCACAGTATAATCTCTCTGTTTCACGGGGTCTGCTATTTCACTTGGAATTCACAAAGCTCCAGGTTTCCTTCTAATTTTTTCTAAGTCTATTTTGATATCACTAATCTACAATTAAATGAGTAATATTATGGTGATTACACTACCCCCTTCATCAGGTCCACCCACCAACCCCATTACACTCACTGTCCATCAGCACAGTGAGATGCTATAGAGTCACTACTTGTCTTCTCTGGGTTGTACAGCCACCCCCCGGGCCCCCCTAACATTACATCTGCTAATCGTAATGCCCCTTTTTCCCCCTTGTCCCTCCCTTCCCACCCATCCTCCCCAGTCCCTTTCCCTTTGATAACTATTAGTCCATTCTTGGGTTCTGTGAGTCTCCTGCTGTTTTGTTCCTTCAGTTTTTTTTTTCTCAGTTCTTATACTCCACATATGAGTGAAATCATTAGGTACTTGTCTTTTTCAGCTTGGCTTATTTCACTGAGCATAAAACCTTCGAGCTCCATCCATGTTGTGGCAAATGGAAGGATTTGTTTTCTTCTTAGGGCCGTATAATATTCCATTGTGTATATGTACCACCTCTTCTTTATCCATTCATCTACAGATGGACATTAGGTTGCTTCCATTTCTTGGCTATTGTAAATAGTGCTGCAGATAAAAATAGGGGTGCACCGCGAAGTAGCCAGCCACAGTGATCTGCGCGGGGAGTGCTGACCCACATCACGCAGTGCAGCGGACATTGGAAAGACAGAGGGGCAGGATCTGAGCGGGGAACGCGCCAGGGTGCTTGCAGCGGGCTCCCGGGAAGGAAAAAAAAAAGCGCGCCCTTTCTTCAGCGGTCTTAAAGAGACAGGAGCCCAGCGGAGGCCGGATCGCCCAGCACACTCAGCCCAGCAGGCTGGGAGTCCTGGGGAGTTTCAGACGCCTTAGCTGGCGACTGAGGAGGCAGCCATACTGACACTTCTCACTGAGATCAACAGCCTCCTATTTGTTCCCACCCCTGCCAGAGACATAAAGGGCCCTGCGGAGCGGCGCAGTCACAGCTGTGCAATAGTGGGGCAATAGCGCCACCTACAGCATTCCCACAGAATTGACGTGCGGTGGGCGGTTTTCTTTGTTTTTTTTGTTTTGTTTTGTTTCTTATTTTGTTTTTGTTTTTTCTTTTCTTTCTTTTTTTTCTTTCTTTCCTTCTTTTTTCTTTTTTTTTCTTTTTTTTTCTTCTCTTTTTAAAGTCTTAAAGAGCCCAGCTGACATACATGCCAACTATCAGTGACCAATTCTATAGCCATGAAAAGACAGAGGAATATGGTTCAGACCAAAATCAACCAGACAACCCCAGAGAGGGAGTTTGAAGGGATGGAAATGCACAGATCTCCTGAAAAAGAATTCAGAATAAAAGTCATAACCATGCTGTTGAACCTACAGAGAAATGTGCAAGAGCTGAGGGAGGAAGTGAGGGAACTGAGGAAAGACAATGCAGAAATCAGACAAGCGATCGACGGGCTTAACAGCAGAATGCATGAGATGCAAGAGACTGTTAATGGAATAGAAAACAGAGAACAGGAGGACAGAGCACCTGAGGCAGAGAGAGATAAAAGGATTTCTAGGAATGAAAGAATATTAAGAGAACGTGTGACCAATCCAAATGGAACAATATTCGCATTATAGGAGTACCAGAGAAAGAAGAGAGAGAAAAAGGGATAGAAAGTGTCTTTGAAGAAATAATTGCTGAAAACTTTCCCTCGCTGGGGAGGGAAGTAGTCTCGCAGTCGACCGAAGCTCATAGATCTCCCAACACAAGGGACTTAAGGAAGACAACACCAAGACACATAATAATTCAGATGGCAAAGATCAAAGATAAAGATTGGGTATTAAAGGCAGCTAGAGAGAGAAAAAAGATCACCTACAAAGGAAAACCCATCAGACTATCATCAGACTTCTCAACAGAAACCTTACAGGCCAGAAGAGAATGGCATGATATACTTAACGTTATGAAACAGAAGGGCCTCGAACCAAGAATATTGTATCCACCATGATTATCATTTAAATATGATGGAGGGATTAAACAATTTCCAGACAAACGAAAGTTGAGAGAGTTTGCCTCTCATAAACCACCACTACAGGATATCTTAAATGGACTGCTCTAGATGGAAGCACACATAAGGCTAAAAAGATGTCACCAGAGAAAATAAAATCATAGCAAAGAAAGCAGACCATACAAATACTAACTAAAGGCAAAGAATAAAACACCTAGTTTAGAAAGAATGGAGGAGGCAGAATAAGAAGGGAGAGAAATAAAGAAACATCAGACAGTGTTTACAACAACTTAACAAGAAAGTTAAGTTAGACAGTTAGATAGTAAAGAAGCAACCCTTGAAACCTTGGTAACCACGAATCTAAAGCCACCAATGGCAATAAGTACATATCTATCAATAATCACCCTAAATGCAAATGGACTGAATGCACCAGTCAAAAGACACAGAGTAACAGAATGGATAAAAAAGCAAGACCCATCTATATGCTGCCTACAAGAAACTCACCTCAAATCCAAAGATACACACAGACTAAAAGTGAAGGGATGGAAAAAGATATTTCAAGCAAACAACAAAGAGAAAAAAGCAGGTGTTGCAGTACTTGTATCAGACAAAATAGACTTCAAAACGAAGAAAGTAGCAAAAGATAAAGAAGGACATTACATAATGATAAAGGGGTTAATTCAACAAAAGGATATAACCATTATAAATATATATGCACCCAACACAGGAGCGCCAGCATATGTGAGACAAATACTAACAGAATTAAAGGAGGAAATAGACAGCAATGCATGCATCTTAGGAGACTTCAACACACCACTCACTCCAGAGGACACATCAACCAGACAGAAAATAAGTAAAGACACAGAGGCACTGAACAACACACTAGAACAGATGGACCTAACAGACATCTACAGAACTGTACACCCAAAAGTAACAGGATTCACATTCTTCTCAAGTACACATGGAACATTTTCCAGAATAGACCACATACTAGGCCACAAAAAGAAACTCAGTAATTTCAAAAATACCGAAATCCTACCAACCAACTTCTCAGATCAACAAGGTATAAAACAAGAAATAAATTTTAGAAAGAAATCAAAAAGGCTCACAAATACATGGAGACTTAACAACACTCTCCTAATTAATCAATGGGTCAATGACCAAATCAAAACAGAAATCAAAGAATATATGGAGACTAATGACAACAACAACACAAAGCCACAACTTCTGTGGGATGCAGCAAAGGCAGTTCTAAGAGGAAAGTATATTGCAATCCAGGCCTCTTTAAAGAACGAAGAACATTCCCAAATGAATAGTTTAAAGACACAATTACTGAAATTGGAAAAAGAAGAACAAATGAGACCCAAAGTCATCAGAAGGAGGGACATAATAAAGATCAGAGAAGATATAAATAAAATTGAGAAGAATAAAACAATAGAAAAAATCAATAAAACCAAGAGCTGGTTCTTCGAAAAAATAAACAAAATAGATAAACCCCTAGCCAGACTCAATAAGAGAAAAAGAGAATCTACACACATAAACACAATCAGAAATGAGAAAGGAAAAATCACAACAGACCCCACAGAAATACAAAGAATCATAACAGAATATTATGAGAATCTATATGCTAAAAAGGTGGAAATCATAGAAGAAATAGACGACTTCTTAGAAAAATACAACCTTCCAAGACTGACCAAGCAAGAAACAGAAAAACTAAACAGACCAATCACCAGCGACGAAATCGAATTGGTAATCAAAAAACTACCCAAGAACAAAACCACCGGGCCTGATGGATTCACCGCTGAATTCTACCAGACATATAGAGAAGAAATAATACCGATTCTCCTTAAAGTTTTCCAAAAAATAGAAGAGGAGGGAATACTTTCAAACTCATTCTATGAAGCCAGCATCACTCTAATACCAAAACCTGGCAAAGACCTCACCAAAAAAGAAAATTACAGACCAATATCCCTGATGAATGTAGATGCAAAAATACTCAACAAAATATTAGCAAACCAAATCCAAAAATACATCAAGAGGATCATACACCATGATCAAGTGGGATTCATCCCAGGGATGCAAGGATGGTACAACATTCGAAAATTCATCAACATCATCCACCACATCAACAAAAAGAAGAACAAAAACCACATGATCATCTCCATAGATGCTGAAAAAGCATTTGACAAAATTCAGCATCCTTTCATGATTGAAACTCTCAACAAAATGGGTATAGACAGCAAGTACCTCAACATCATAAAGGCTATATATGACAAACCCACAGCTAACATCATACTTAACAGCGAGAAGCTGAAAGCTTTTCATCTAAGATGGGGAACAAGACAGGGATGCCCACTCTCTCCACTGTTATTCAACATATTACTGGAGGTCCTAGCCACAGCAATCAGACAAAACAAAGACATACAAGGCATCCAGATTGGTAAAGAAGAAGTCAAATTGTCACTATTTGCAGATGACATGATACTGTACATAAAAAACCCTAAAGATTCCATTCCAAAACTACTAGAACTAATATCTGAATTCAGCAAAGTTGCAGGATACAAAATTAACACACAGAAATCTGTTGCCTTCCTATACACTAATGATGAACTAACAGAAAGAGGAATCAGAAAAACAATTCCATTCACAATTGCATCAAAAAGAATAAAATACCTAGGAATAAACCTAACGAAAGAAGTGAAAGACCTGTACTCTGAAAACTACAAGACACTCCTAAGAGAAATTAAAGAGGACACTAACAAATGGAAATGCATCCCATGCTCTTGGCTAGGAAGAATAAATATTGTCAAAATGGCTATAATACCTAAAGCAATCTACAGATTCAATGCAATCCCTATCAAACTACCAACAGCTTTCTTCAATGAACTGGAACAAATAATTCTAAAATTCATATGGAACCACAAAAGACCCCGAATAGCCAAAGCAATCCTGAGAAGGAGGAATAAAACAGGGGGAATTACACTCCCTGACTTCAAGCTCTACTACAAAGCCACAGTAATCAAGACAATTTGGTATTGGCACAAAAACAGACCCACAGACCGGTGGAACAGAATAGAAAATCCAAACATTAACCCAAACATATACAGTCAATTAATATTTGATAAAGGAGCCTTGGATATACAATGGGGGAGATGACAGCCTCTTCAGCAGCTGGTGTTGGAAAAACTGGACAGCTACATGTAAGAGAATGAAACTGGACTACTGTCTAGCCCCATACACAAAGGTAAACTCAAGGTGGATCAAAGACCTGAATGTAAGTCATGAAAGCATAAAACTCTTAGAAAAAAACATAGGCAAAAATCTCTTGGACATAAACATGAGCAACTTCTTCATGAACATATCTCCCCGGGCAAGGGAAACAAAAGCAAAAATGAACAAGTGGGACTATATCAAGCTGAAAAGCTTCTGTACAGCAAAGGACACCATCAGTAGAACAAAAAGACATCCTACAGTATGGGGTAATATATTCATAAAAAGCTTATCTGATAAAGGTTTGACATCCAAAATATATAAAGAACTCATGCACCTTAACAAACAGAAAGCAAATAATCCAATTAAGAAACGGGCAGAGGACATGAATAGACACTTCTCCAAAGAAGAAATTCAGATGGCCAACAGGCACATGAAAAGATGTTCCACATCGTTAATAATCAGAGAAATGCAGATTAAAACCACAATGAGATACCACCTCACACCAGTGAGGATAGCCAACATCCAAAACACAAACAACAACAAATGTTGGTGAGGATGTGGAGAAAAGGGAACCCTCCTACACTGCTGGTGGGACTGCAAATTAGTTCAACCATTGTGGAAAGCAGTATGGAGGTTCCTTAAAAAACTCAAAATAGAAATACCACTTGACCCACGAATTCCACTCCTAGGAATTTACCCAGGAATGCAGCAGCCCAATTTGAAAAGGACAGATGCACCCCTATGTTTATTGCAGCACTATTTACAATAGCCAAGAAATGGAAACAACCTACGTGTCCATCAGTAAATGAATGGACAAAGAAGAGGTGGTACATATACACAATGGAATATTATTCAGCCATAAGAAGAAAACAAATCCTACCATTTGCAACAACATGGATGGATCTAGAGGGTATTATGCTCAGTGAAATAAGTCAAGCCGAAAAAGACAAGTATCCAATGATTTCACTCATATGTGGAGTATAAGAACAAAGAAAAAATACTGAAGGAACAAAACAGCAGCAGACTCACAGAACCCAAGAACGGACTAATAGTTACCAAAGGGAAAGGGACTGGGGAAAATGGGCGTGAAGGGAGGGATAAGAGGGAAAAAGGGGCATTACGATTAGCAGATGTAATGTTGGGGGCGCACGGGGAGGGCAGTACAGCTCAGAGAAGACAAGTAGTGATTCTGTAGAATCTCACTACACTGATGGACAGTGACTGTAATGGGATTGGTGGGGGGGACCTGATGAGGGGGTAGTTTAATAACCGTAATATTGCACATGTAATTGTAGATTAATGATAATAAAATAAATTATATTAAAAAAATAGGGGTGCATCTGTCTTTTTGAAACTGGGCTGCTGCAGTCTTAGGGTAAATTCCTAGGAGTGGAATTCCTGGGTCAAATGGTATTTCTATTTTAAGTTTTTTGAGGAACCTCCATACTGCTTTCCACAATGGTCGAACTAATTTACATTTCCACCAGCCGTATAGGAGGGTTTCCTTTTCTCCACATCCTCACCAACATTTGTTGTTGTTTGTGTTTTGGATGTTGGCCATCCTTACTGGTGTGAGGTGGTATCTAATTTTGGTTTTAATCTGCATTTCTGTGATGATTAGTGGTGTGGAGCATCTTTTCATGTGCCTGTTGGCCATCTGAATTTCTTCTTTGGAGAAGTGTCTATTCATGTCCTCTGCCCATTTCTTAATTGGACTATTTGCTTTTTGTTTGTTGAGGTGCGTGAGTTCTTTATATATTTTGGATGTCAACCCCTTATCGGATACGTCATTTATGAATATATTCTCCCATACTGTAGGATGTCTTTTTGTTCTACTGATGGTGTCCTTTGCTGTACAGAAGCTTTTCAGCTTGATATAGTCCCACTTGTTCATTTTTGCTTTTGTTTCCCTTGCCCAGGGAGATATGTTCATGAAGAAGTTGCTCATGTTTATGTCCAAGAGATTTTTGCCTATGTTTTTTTCTAAGAGTTTTATGCTTTCATGACTTACATTCAAGTCTTTGATCCACCTTGAGTTTACCTTTGTGTATGGGGTTAGACAGTAGTCCAGTTTCATTCTCTTACATGTAGCTGTCCAGTTTTTCCAACACCAGCTGCTGAAGAGGCTGTCATCTCCCCAGTGTATATCCAAGGCTCCCTTATCAAACATTAATTGACTGTATATGTTTGGGTTGATGTTGGATTGTGTATTCTATTCCTCTGGTCTGTGGGTCTGTTTTTGTGCCAATACCAAATTGTCTTGATTACTGTGGCTTTGTAGTAGAGCTTGAAGTCAGGGAGTGTAATTCCCCCTGTTTTATTCCTCCTTCTCAGGATTGCTTTGGCTATTCGGGGTCTTTCGTGGTTCCATATGAATTTTAGAATTATTTCTTCCGGTTCATTGAAGAAAGCTTTGGTATTTTGATAGGGATTGCATTGAATCTGTAGATTGCTTTGGGTAGTATAGCCATTTTGACAATATTTTTCTTCCTACCCAAGAGCATGGGATGAGTTTCCATTTGGTAGTGTCCTCTTTAATTTCTCTTAGGAGCATCTCATAGTTTTCAGAGTACAGGTCTTTCACTTCCTTCGTTAGGTATTTTATTCTTTTACATGCAATTGTGAATAGAAATGTTTTTCTGATTTCTCTTTCTCTTAGTTCATCGTTAGTGTATAGGAAAGCAACAGATTTCTGTGTGTTAATTTTGTATCCTGCAACTTTGCTGAATTCAGATATTAGCTCTAATAGTTTTGGAGTGGAGTCTTTAGGGTTTTTTATGTACAATATCATGTCATCTGCAAATAGTGACAATTTGACTTCTTCTTTACCATCTGGATGCCTTGTATGTTTTTGTATTGTCTTATCGCCGTGGCAAGACCTCCAGTACTATGTTGAATAACAGTGGAGAGAATGGGCATCCCTGTGTTGTTCCCGATCTTAGATGAAAAGCTTTTAGCTTCTCGCTGTTAAGTATGATGTTAGCTGTGGGTTTGTCATATATGGCCTTTATGATGTTGAGGTGCTTGCCATCTATACCCATTTTGTTGAGAGTTTTAATCATGAAAGGATGCTGAATTTTGTCAAATGCTTTTTCAGCATCTATGGAGATGATCATGTGGTTTTTGTTCTTCTTTTTGTTGATGTGGTGGATGATGTTGATGGATTTTTGAATGTTGTACCATCCTTGCATCCCTGGGATGAATCCCACTTGATCATGTTGTATGATCCTCTTGATGTATTTTTGAATTCGGTTTGCTAATATTTTGTTGAGTATTTTTGCATCCACGTTCATCAGGGATATTGATCTGTAGTTTTCTTTTTTGGTGAGGTCTTTGCCAGGTTTTGGTATTAGAGTGATGCTGGCTTCATAGAATGAGATTGGAAATATTCCCTCCTCTTCTTTTTTTTGGAAAACTTTAAGGAGAATGGGTGTTATTTCTTCTCTATATGTCTGGTAAAATTCAGAGGTGAATCCATCTAGTCCAGGGTTTTGTTCTTGGGTAGTTTTTTGATTACCGATTCAATTTCGTTGCTGGTGATTGGTCTGTTTAGTTTTTCTGTTTCTTGCTTGGTCAGTTTTGGAAGGTTGTATTCTTCTAAGAAGTTGTCCATTTCTTCTAGGTTTTCCAGAATGACAGCATATAGATTCTCATAGCATTCTCTTATAATTCTTTGTATTTCTGTGGGATCCGTCGTGATTTTTCCTTTCTCATTTCTGATTGTGTTTATGTGTGTAGATTCTCTTTTTCTGTTAATGAGTCTGGCTAGGGGTTTATCTATTTTGTTTATTTTTTCAAAGACCCAGCTCTTGGTTTCATTGATTTTTTTCTATTCTTTTGTTCTTCTCAATTTTATTTATTTCTTCTCTGATCTTTATTATGTCCTTCCTTCTGGTGACTTTGGGTCTCATTTTTTCTTCTTTTTCCAATTTCAGTAATTGTGTCTTTAGACTATTCATTTGGCAATGTTCTTCTTTCTTTAGATAGGTCCGGAGTGCAATATACTTTCCTCTTAGAACTGCCTTTGCTGTGTCCCATAGAAGTTGTGGCTTTGTGTTGTTGTTGTCATTTGTCTCCATATACTCTCTGATTTCTGTTTTGATTTGATCATTGACCCATTGATTAATTAGGAGAATGTTGTTAAGTCTCCATGTATTTGTGAGCCTTTTGGTTTTCTTTCTAAAATTTAATTCTAGTTTAGTACCTTTATGATCTGAGAAGTTGGTTGGTAGAATTTCAATATTACTGAGGTTCTTTTTGTGGCCTAGTATATGGTCTATTCTGGAAAATGTTCCATGTGCACTTGAGAAGAATGTTTATCCTGTTGCTTTTGGGTGTATAGTTCTGTAGATGTCTGTTAGGCCTATCTGTTCTAGTGTGTTGTGCAGTGCCTCTGTGTCTTTACTTATTTTCTGTCTGGTTGATCTGTCCTTTGGAGTGAGTGGTGTGTTGAAGTCACCTAAAAGGAATGCATTGCTGTCTGTTTCCTCCTTTAATTCTGTTAGTATTTGTTTCACATATGTCAGCGGTCCTGTATTGGGTGCATATAAATTTATAATGGTTATATCCTCATGTTGGATTGATCCCTTTATCATTATGTAATGTCCTTCTTTATCTCTTGCTACTTTCTTCGTCTTGAAGTGTATTTTGTCTGATACAAGTACTGCTACACCTGCTTTTTTCTCCTTATTGTTTGTATGAAATATCTTTTTCCATCCCCTCACTTTTAGTCTGGGGATATCTTTGCGTTTGAGGTGAGTTTCTTGTAGGCAGCATATCCATTCTGTTACTCTGTGTCTTTTGATTGGTGCATTCAGTCCATTTACATTTAGGGTGATTATCGATAGATGTGTACTTATTGCCATTGCTGGCTTTAGAGTTGTGGTTACCAAAGGTTCAGGGGTTGCTTCTTAACTATCTAACAATCTAACTTAACTTTCTTGTTAAGTTATTGTAAACATGGTCTGATGTTTCTTTATTTCTCTCCCTTCTTATTCTTCCTCCTCCAATTTTTATATACTAGGTGTCTTATTCTTTGCCTTTAGTTAGTATTTGTATGGTCTGCTTTCTATGCCATGATTTTATTTTCTCTGGTGACATCTTTTTAGCCTTAGGAGTACTTCCCTCTAGAGCAGTTCCTTTAAGATGTCCTGCAGAGTGGATTATGGGAGGCAAATTCTCTCAGCTTTTGCTTCTCTGGAAATTGTTTAATCCCTCCATCATATTTAAATGATAATCATGCTGGATACAGTATTCTTGGTTCAAGGCCCTTCTGTTTCATTGCATTAAATATATCCTGCCATTCTCTCCTTGCCTGTAAGGTTTCTGTTGAGAAGTCTGATGTTAGTCTGATGGGTTTTCCTTTGAAGGTGATCTTTTTCTTTCTCTAGCTGCCTTTAATACTCTGTCCTTATCTTTCATCTTTGCCATTTTAATTATTATGTGTCTTGGTGTTGTCTTCCTGGGGTCCCTTGTGTTAGGAGATCTGTGGGCTTGCATGGACTGCAAGACTATATCCTTACCCAGCATGGGGATGTTTTCAGCAATTATTTCTTCAAAGACACTTTCTCTCTTTTTTTCTCTCTCTTCTACCTCTGGTACTCCTATAATGTGAATATTGTTCCGTTTGGATTGGTCACACAGTTCTCTTTATATTCTTTCATTCCTAGCGATCCTTTTATCTCTTTCTGCCTCAGCTGCTCTGTGTTCCTGTTCTCTGATTTCTCTTCCATTAGCAGTCTCTTGCATCTCGTCCAGTCTGCTGCTGAGTGTGTCAATGGCTTGTCTCATTTCTGCATTGTCTTTCCTGACTTCCCTCACTTCCTCCCTTAGCTCTTGCATATTTCTCTGTAGATCCATGAGCATGGTTATGACTTTTATTCTGAATTCTTTTTCAGGAAGATTCTGCATTTGCATCCCTTCAGGTTCCCTCTCAGGAGTTGTCGTGGTCTGAGTGATTTTTGTCTGTACCATATTTCTCTGCCTTTTCATGTTGATAGGAGTGGTCACTGGTAGGTGCCACGTATGTCAGCTGGGCTCTTTAAGACTTAAAAATAAAACACAAGAAGAAAAAAACAAACAAGCAAAAAAAGAAGGAAGAGAAAGAAGAAAGAAAGAAAAGAAAGAAAAAGGAAAGGGATGAAGAAAAAAAGAAAAGAAACAAGCAAAAAGAGAAGGAACAGAAAGAAAAGAGAGAAAGAAGAAAGAAAGATAAGAAAGAAAAAGGAAAGGGAAGAAGAAAAAGGAGAGATAAAAACAAACAAGGAAAAGGAGAAGGAAGAGAAAGAAGAAAGAAATAGGAAAGGGAAAAAAAAAAAGAAAAACGCGGACCTGGAGGGGATTCTCTAAGCATCCTGTAGGTGTCACTGTTGCTCCGCTAATCCACAGCCACAACTGCTCCGTTCTTTGTAGCTCTGTCCGGGGCGGGAACAAATGGGAGGCTGTTATTCTCTGTATAAGCCCTAGTGTGGCTGCTCCCTTTTCTCAATCACCAGTCAAGGGGTCCGAAGTTCCTCAGGACTTCCAGCCTGCAGGGCTGAGCCCACCAGGGTGATGGTGTTCCCTCGTTGGGCTCCCCGCCTCTCCGAGACAACTACAAACCGCGCTCACTTTTCTCTTGTCCCAGGGCACTGGCTGCAAGGTCCCTGCATGTTCCTGGCTCAAAACCTGCACCTTCTGCCTCTCCAATGTCCGATGCACCACGCGATGTGTGTCGGCGCTCCCGGCGCAGACCACTGGGGCTTGATATTTCAGGGGCTTGCTCCTCCACTCCCTCCCGGCTCCGAATCCTCTCCGCCCGCCAGCGCGCTGGGCTGGGTGAGTGCTCGGATGCTGCCGGGTCACGCCTCCATATCTTACCCGCCTCATGGGGTGCCGAGTCCTCCCACGTGTGGCTGCATGCTGTGCATTTTCCTGTGTGCTCTGATCTCTCTTTTAGGAATAGTTGTATTTACTGTATTTTCATAGATTTATATAGTTTTGGGAGGAGATTTCTGCCATCCTGCTCAAGCTGCCATCTTCCCGGAAGTCTCCCCCTTCTAATGTTTTTTGAGAATCCTTTCTCCACCATAGCTCCCCTTCTGCCCTCTTTTATTTAAAATTTAAAAAACAAGACTCATTGAGGTATAATTTACAGTTAGTAAAATTTACCACGTCTCAGTGTTCATTTCAGTGAGTGCTGATAAATGTAAAGGGCTGTAAAACCATTGTCACAAACAAGATATGGAAGATTTCCATCATCCCCAACACTTCCCTCAAGCTCTTTTACAGTCAGTCCTCAACCACTATCTCAGTCTTCGGAAACTAACATTTTGTATCTAGAGTCTTTCATAAAATTATAACATTTTTGAGATTTATCCATGTTGTTGCATGATCTGTTGTTCTTTTGTATTGCTGATTAGTGTTCCATTGCACAGATGTCCCATAATTTGTTTAGCCACTCATTATTTGAAGGCCATTTGGTTTGTTTCCAGTATGGAGCAATATCAATAAAGCTTCTGTAAACCTTTATGAACATAGCCATATATGTGGACATATATTTTTATATCTCTTGTCAGAGAATAGTGGGGTCACCGGTAAATGTATTTTTAACTTCTAAGAAACTTTTTCAAGATACTGTCAAACTTCTTTCTAAAGAGGATGCAGCACTTAAATTCACACCAAGAGTGTTTAAGATTTCCAACCGCTTTGCATCTTTGCAAACACTTGGTATTGTCATGTCAGATTTTTGTTTTATTTATTTATTTATCTATTTATTTATTTTCCCAGAACATTTTTTAAAATTTTGGTACCATTAATATACAATCACATGAGCAACATTGTGGTTACAAGATTCCCCCCATTACCACGTGCCCAGCACATACTCTATTAGTCACTGTCCATCAGCATAATAATATGATAGCCACTACTTGTCTTCTCAGTGCTATACTGCCTTCCCTGTGCCCTCCTACATTATATATACTAATCGTAATGCCCCTTATTCCCCTTCTCCCTCCCTTCCCACCCATCCTCCTCAGTTCTTTCCCTTTGGTAACTCTTAGTCCGTTCTTCAGTTCTGTAATTTTGCTGCTGTTTTGATCTTTCAGGTTTTTTCTTTGTTCTTATACTCCACATATGAGTGAGATCATTTGATATTTGTCTTTTTCTGCTTGGCTTATTTCACTGAGCATAATACCCTCTAGCTCCATCCATGTTGTTGCAAATGGTAGGATTTGTTTTCTTCTTATGGCTGAATAATATTCCATTGTGTATATGTTCCACATCTTCTTTATCCATTCATCTACTGATGGACACTTAGGTTTCTTCCACTTCTTGGCTGTTGTAAATAGTGCTGCAATGAACACAGGGGCAAAAATGTCTTTTTGAAACAGAGATCCTGCATTCTTAGGGTAAATTCCTAGGTGTGGAATTCCTGGGTCAAATGGTATTTCTATATTTAGTTTTTTGAGGAACCTCCATACTGCTTTCCACAATGGTTGAACTAGTTTACATTCCCACCAGCAGTGTAGGAGGGTTCCGTTTTCTCTGCAACCTCACCAGCATTTGCTGTTCCTAGTCTTTTCAATGTTGCCCATCCTGACTGGTGTGAAGTGATATCTCATTGTGGTTTTAACTTGCATTTCCCTGATAATTAGCGATGTGGACCACCTTTTCATGTGCCTGTTGGCCGTATGAATTTCTTCTTTGGAGAAGTGTCTGTTGATATCCTCTGCCCATTTTTAAAATAGGGTTATCTGCTTTCTGGGTGTTAAGGCCTGTGAGTTTTTATGTATTTTTAATGTCAACCCCTTGTCGGATATGTTATTTACAAATATATTCTCCCATACTGCAGGATGCCTTTTTGCTCTGCTGATGGTGTCCTTTGCTGTACAGAAGCTTTTTAGCATGATGTAGTCCCATTTGTTCATTTTCTATTTTGTTTCCCTTGTCTAGGAGATGCATTCAGGAAAAAGTTGCTCATTTCTATTCAGGATATTTTTGCCTGTGTTTTCTTCTAAGAGTTTTATGGTTTCATGACTTACATTCATGTCTTTATCCGCTTTGAGTTTACTTATGTGTATGGCGTTAGACAATAATCCAATTTCATTCTCTTGCATGTAGCTGTCCAATTTGGCCAACACCAACTGTTGAAGAGGCTATCATTTCTCCATTGTATATCCATGGCTCCTTTATTGTATGTTAATTGACAATGTATGCTTGGGTTTATATCAGGGCTCTCTAGTCGCTTCCATTGGTCTATGGGTCTGTTCTTGTGCCAGTACCAAGTTGTCTTGATTACTGTAGCTTTGTAATAGAGGGTGAATTCAGGGAGCATAATCCCCCCAGCTTTTTTCTTCCTTCTCAGGATTGCTTTGGTTATTTGGGGTCTTTTGTGGTTACATATGAATTTTAGAACTATTTGCTCTAGTTTGTTGAAGGATGATGTTGGTGTTTTGATAGGGATTGAATTAAGTCTGTAAATTGCTTTAGGCAGGATAGACATTTTGACAATATTAATTATTCCTATCCATGAGCATGGGATATGTTTCCATTTATTGGTATCTTCTTTAATTTCTTTCATGAGTTTCTTGTAGTTTTCAGAGTATAGGTCTTTCACTTCCTTGGTTAGATTTATTCCTAGGTAATTTATTTTTTTAATGCAATTGTGAATGGAATTGTTTTCCTGATTTCTCTTTCTGGTAGTTCATCATTAGTGTCTAGGAATGCAACAGATTTCTGTATTTTGTATTGTGCAACTTTGCTGAATTCAGATATTATATCTAGTAGTATTGGAGTGGATTCTTTAGGGTTTTTATGTACAATATGATGTCATCTGCAAACAGGTACAGTTTAACTTCTTCCTTGCCAATCTGGATGCCTTTTATTTTTGGGGGTTGTCTGATTGTCATGGCTAGGACCTCCAGAACTATGTTGAATAAAAGTGTGGAGAGCGGGCATCCCTGTCTTGTTCCTGATCTTAAAGGAAAAGCTTTCAGCTTCTCAATGTTAAGTATAATGGTGGCTGTGGGTTTGTCATATATGGCCTTTTTTATGTTGAGGTACTTGCCTCTCTACCCATTTTGTTGAGAATTTTTGTCACGAATGGATGTTGAATTTTGTTGAATGCTTTTTCAGCATCTATGGAGATGATCATGTGGTTTATGTCTTTCTTTTTGTTGATGTGGTGGATGGTGTTGATGGATTTTTGAATGTTATACCATCCTTGCATCCCTGGAATAAATCCTACTGGATCATAATGGATGATCTTTTTGATTTATTTTCGAATTCAGTTTGCTAATATTTTGTTGAGTATTTTTGCATCTATGTTCATCAAGGATATTGGTCTGTAATTTTCTTTTTTTGTGGTGTCTTTGCCTGGTTTTGGTATTACAGTGATGTTGGCCTTGTAGAATGAGTTTGGGTGTATTCTCTTCTACTCTTTGGAAGACTTTAAGGAGGATGGGTATTAGGTCTTCACTAAATGTTTGGTAAAATTCAGCAGTGAAACCATCTGGTCCAGGTGTTTTGTTCTTAGGTTGTTTTTTGATTACCAAGTCAATTTGTTTTCTGGTAATTGGTCTATTCAGATTTTCTGTTTCTTCCTGGGTCAGCCTTGGAAGGTTGTGTTTTTCTAGAAAGTTGTCCATTTCTTCTATGTTATCCAGTTTGTTACCATATAATTTTTCATATTATTCACTCATACTTCTTTGTATTTCTGTGGTGTCTGTAGTGAATTTTCCTTTCTCACTTCTGATTCTGTTTATGTGGGCAGAGTCTCTTTTTTTCTTGATAAGTCTGCCTAAGGGTTTATCTATTTTGTTTATTTTCTTGAAGAACCAGCTCTTGCTGTCATTGATTCTTTCAATTGTTTTACTGTCCTCAATTTTATTTATTTCTGCTCTAATCTTTATTATGTCCATCCTTCCACTGACTTTTTGTCTCATTTGTTCTTCTTTTTCTAGTTTCATTAATTGTGAGTTTGAACTGTTCATTTGGGATTGTTCTTCTTTCCTGAGATAGGCTTGTATTGCAATATGCTTCCATCTTGGCACAGCCTTTGCTGCATCCCACAGATTTTGCAGTGTTGTATTATTGTTGTTATTTGTCTCCATTTATTGCTTGATCTCTGGTTTTATTTGGTCATTGATCCATTGATTATTTAGTAGCATGTTATAAAGCCTCCATGTGTTTGTGGACTTTTTCATTTTCTTTGGGTAATTTATTTCTAGTTTCATACCTTTGTGATCTGAGAAAGTGGTAGGTACAATTTAAATCTTTTTAAATTTACTGAGGCTCTTTTTGTGGCCTAGTATATGATCTATTCTTGAAAATGTTCCATGTGCACTTGAGAAGAATGTGTATCCTGTTGCTTTTGGATGGAGTGTTCTGTAGATGTCCATTAGGTCATCTATTCTAATATGTTGTTCAGTGCCTCTGTCTCTTCACTTATTTTCTGTCTGGTTGATTTGTCCTTTGGAGTAAGTGGTGTGTTGAAGCCCCCCAAAATGAATGCATTGCATTCTATATCCCCCTTTAATTCTGTTAGTATTTGTTTCACATATGTAGGTGATCCTGTGTTGGTTGCATAGATATTTATAATAGTTATATCCTCTTGTTGGACTGAACCTTTTATCATTATGTAATGTCCTTCTTTGTCTCTTGTTACTTTCTTTGGTTTGAAGTCTATTTTTCTGATACAAGTACTGCAACTCCTTTTTTTCCCTATTAGTTGCATGAAATAACTTTTTCCTTCCCTTTACTTTCATTCTGTGTGTCTTTGGGTTTGAAGTGAGTCTCTTGTAGGCAGCATATAGATGGGTCTTGTTTTTTTATCCATTCAGTGACTCTATGTCTTTTGAATTGTGCATTCATACCATTTACATTTATGGTGATTATCAATGGGTATGTACTCATTGCCATTGCACGCTTTAGGTTCATGGTTATCAAAGATTCAAGGGTAATTCCTTTACTATCTAACAGTCCAGTTTAACTCATTTAGTATGCTATTACAAATACAACCTAAAGGTTTTTCCTTTTTCCTCCTCCGTTCTTTATATATTAGGTATCATATTCTGTACTCTTTGTGTATCCCTTCATTGACTTTGGGGGTAGTTTATTTGATTTTGACCCTGCTTAGTAATTAATTGTTCTACTTTCTTTACTGTGGTTTTATTTCCCATCATGACAGCGACTTAGCCTTAGGAATACTTCCATCTATAGGAGTCCGTCCAAAATGCACTGTAGAGGTGGTTTGTTGGAGGTAAATTCTTTCAGCTTTTGTTTATCTGGAAATTGTTTAATCCCTCCTTAACATTTAAATGATAATCTTGCTGGGTAGCGTATTCTTGGTTCAATGCTCTTCTGCTTCATTGCATTAAATATATCATGCCTCTCCCTTCTGGCCTATAAGGTTTCTGTTGAGAAGTCTGATGATACCCTGATGGGTTTTCCTTTGTAGGTGATCTTTTTTCTCTCTTTAGTTGCTTTTAAAAGTCTGTCCTTATTCTTGATCTCTGCCATTTTAATTATTATATGTCCTGGTGTTGTCTTCCTTGGTTCCCTTGTGTTTGGAGATCTGTGCACCTCCATGGCCTGAGAGACTCTCTCCTTCACAAGATTGGGGATGTTTTCAGCCATTTCCTCCTCAAAGACACTTTCTAACCCTTTTTCTCTCTCTTCTTCTTCTGGTACCCCTATAATGCAAATATTGTTCCATTTGGATTGGTCACACAGTTCTCTCAATATTCTTTCATTCTTAGAGATCCTCTTTTCTCTCTGTGCCTCAGCTTCTTTGTATTTCTCTTCTCTAATTTCTATTCCATTTACTGTGTCTTCTACTACGTCTAATCTGCTTTTAGATCCTCCATTGTATGTTTCATTTCAGATATGGAGTTTCTTAGTGATTGAATCTCCAACCTAAATTCATCCCTGAGTTCTTGGATATTTTTATGTATCTCCGTGAGCATGTTTATGATTTTTATTTTGAACTCTATTTCAGGAAGATTGGTGAGTTCAGTTTCTTTTGGTCCTTTTTCTGGTGTTTCTGAGATTTTGGTCTGAACGGTTCTTTTGATGTATCATATTTGTATGTGGCACCCTCTAGTGCCCAGAAGCTCTAGTCTCTGGAGCTTTGCAGTCCCTGGAGTGATGTCTGGGGTTGCAGGGGAGTGGCGCTGGTGACTTTGGGGAGGAAAGAGCTGTTTTTGCTTCCTGGCTGCAGTGCCTGTCTCCACTGTCATAACTAGTGGTCTGAGCACACAGATATAAGCCTCTGTCCTTTGTGTCTGTAAGTGCAATAGGCGGGGCCTCCCTCTGGCTGGCCTGATGCCAGGGCATGGACTGCTGCTTTGTGAGCCTGTGTTGGCAGGCTAGAAGGAAGGCACAGCAGGCTGCTTATCACAGTGGTAGGTCTTGGAGCTGAGTAGTGAGCCAGCTGAATGGTGTGCCTGAAGCTCCTGAAAATTCCCAACCTGCTGGGCAGAGAATGCCCAGACAACTTTGTTCACCTATCCCTTCTCCTGAGCAGCAAGCTCCATGCAAACCCTGCCCCTTCAGCAGTCCTCTGGCTGCTGGGAAGCCTCTCAGACCACTCACCTTTCCTTTGTCCCAGAGCAGCTGGATTTGGATCCCTGCACTCCACAAATGGCTGGAATCTCAGTCTCTCCAAATATTCCACGTGTCTTAGCTTTCCAACCCCACTAACCCCCAGAGCACCATGCAATGTAGGTTTGTGCTCCCAAAGCAGATCTCCAGGGCTGGGTGTTCAGCAGTCCCAGGATTCCACCCCCCAACTGCTCTGTTTCTTTTCCTCCTGTCAGTGAGCTGGGGTTGGGGAAGGGCTTGGGTCCCGCTGGTACGTTACCCTGCTTCATGACGTCTGCTCTGTTCTCCAGGTGTATGCAGTCTGAAGCAGCCTTCTTTCCTGTTGCTCTTTTAGGATTAGTTGTATTAACTATATTTTCATATTATATGTGGTTTGGGGAGTTCTGTCACCTCTCATGCTGCCATCTTGAATCTCCTCCCTTAATGAGCCACTTTGAAAAGCAAGGTTCACTTTTATTTTCAGAGAAAGAACTATTTTTTAAAGAATTATTTTACTTTAAAATATTTCTCAGTGTGTTTCAATTAACATTCACCTAAAAAATTTCAAAGTATTCATGGTTAACTTTACCTCCCAAGAAAGGAAAAATCACACAACTAGGAACATATCATCTAACATTATACACCACTTATCAATGAGATGTGAAAATCATTCTAACTGAAAAAACAAACCAAGCCACTGTTAATTTTTAACAGATTATTATATTGGACACTGCAAGATATCAAAGCACTTAATAAAAATTACCAAATAAATTTAAGTTTGTTTTAGAAATTTGCTTTGTAGTGGGACAAGTTTTCTGATGTTCAGTACATGTATGAAGAGAAGGGCTCAACTACTTCTTTTGCTGTATATCACAAACAACCATGCTAAAGAGAAGTAATTTAGCTTATGGTTAGTTTCTGAGCTGTTGCACATATTGGGAAAAGTTGCACTGGTTTTATTATTGAAGGATTAGCAAGTATGCTTCTGTTTCTGTTTATTTTTACATAATTTATTGAGGTGAAATTCACATAAAATTAACCAATTTAACAGTGAACAATTCATTGGAAATTAGTACATTCAGAATGTTATACATATACCACTACTAATTTCAGAACATTTCCATCTCTCTAAAGCAAAATCTTTTATTGTTTAAGCAATTTTCCCCCTCCTTCAAGTCCCTTCAACCAATTAAGCTGCTTTCTGTTCCTATGGTATTACCAATTCTGGTATAGTAAATGGTATCATAGAATATATGACCTTTGTGTCTGGTTTATTTCACTTAGCAAACTATTTTAGAGTTTTACCCACACTGTAGCAAGTATCAGTACTTCATTCCTTTTCATGGCTGAATAATATTTCATGGTACATATATATGCATATACCACATTTGTTTATCCATTCATCCATTGATGGAAATTTGGACTATTGTAGATAGTATGCTCTGATCATGCCTGTACATGTCTGAGTACCTGTTTCAAATTCTTTCGAGTAAACACCTAGGAGTGGAATGGGGGAAGGGGGCCATACAGTAAGTCTATGTTGAGATTTTGGAAGATCTATCAAAATGCTTTCCACAGTGGTTCAACTATTTGGCATTCCCCCATCAATGTGCATGAATTCCAATTTCTCCACATCCTTGTAAATACTTGGTATTTCCTCTTTAAGAAAAAAAAATTATAGCCATCTGGTAGGTGTAAAGTGGTGTCTCATGTGGTTTTGATTTGCATTTCTTTAAAGCTTAATCATGTTGAGCATCTTTTCTTGTGTTCATTGGAGATCTGTCTATCTTTTCTGGAGAAGTGGCTATCCTTTGCCCGTTCTGTAATTGTGTTATATGTCTTTTGTTGTTGAGTTGTAAGGATATTTTATACATTCTGGATAATGGACCCTTATCAGACATAAGATTTGCAAATATATTCTCCCATTCTGTATGCTGAATGAGTTCTGGTTTAGGTAAAACAGAAACACGTGTTTTGCAGATCCTTCAGGTAGCCCCTTAGAGATTAGAACAGATTGACACAGTAATTTGCAAGTAACATCTCTTCTGTTCCCTCTGGAACCAGGACCCAGAGTTACCTTAGTCTAAATGGGTCTTCCTTCAATTAATGTTGCATAATACCTGAAATATAACAGTAATGAATAGATATTTTTGATTTACTAGCTTAATGTATCAATGCTAACTATTGTTTCTATCAAATCTGTATATAATACCCCTAGTATTTTTTGACAACTTGTACTTGCCCCATCTCCATATCCTTAAACAAGGGCACTGTTATTTTCAGCTTAAGCTACTAGAATTTTTCATAACTGGAAACTTGACCCATCAAATCCATTCACAATAGTCAAAATGACTCTTCTCATAACACAGCTCTGATGTTTATTTTTTTCCAAACCATTGAGAATGTTCCACTCTTTCTTAGGATTAAGTACAACATTCTTAACATTCTCAAAATGATCTCATTAGAACACTATCTCACCTCACCTTCTTCTTTATTTTCAGCCCTTCTCCACTCTAGCTCACTCAAGGCAAACTATACTGGGCTTATTTCACTTTTGGAAATTGTTAAGCTTTTTCTGTTTTTTTTTCAGAACATTAAATATAAAGCCACATAAGTTTATATTTTATATACATTATATATTTTATATAATTTTATATATGTATATATATGTTATATATTTTATATACATATAGTTTATACTGTGCAACTCTGGGAAGTGTTGTGCAAATAGAATTTCCATGGCCAATACCTGCATCCTTCCCTGGATTTGTGAAGGTGGAGATTATGACATACCATATGTTATATTCTCTGCTTTATATTTCCATAAATTCTTCCTCCTTCATTTAATTATCTGAACTCATTCTTCAATTCTATTTAAGTATAACAAATTCAGGTGCTTAACAACATTATTTGAAAGAATGAACCAACAATCATGGATATAGAGTTTTTCAGTTAATAAAAGCCTTGTCATAGGCGCAAGTTATTTAGTTCTTCTCAGCAATTCTATGTGCTTGGCTACAATTTTTATTTTATCCTCATGCTTATATGAGAAATTGAAGTTCAATAAATTTATAATATCTGTCATCACTGACAGTAAGTAAAGGTACAGAAAATATAATCTCTAAGTGTTCCAATTTACAATTCTTAGTTGTAAAACCACCAAACCAAGATGATTTTTGCTTAGGTGTATATATAGTATTATTCTACAGTGGTATTGTTTGTAAAATTATTGCTTCCCAAAGAAAATTACGTGTTTTTAGAGAATATGCATCATGCCCTCTCTTTCATGATATTAATTCTATTTAATGCTTTAATCTTAGTAATAGCATTATACAAAGGATTGGAATAAAGTTCAAAAGCAGAAATATCCTTTATCAGTAATCTTGTTTTATTTAAAAACATTGCCTGTAACAGCCCAATCTAATGTAATGAACTTGTAGTGGTAATGTAGGATATGGAAAAAATGATTTCTTGAAAATCTTATATAGAAATGAACTACATAGTTTTAGCAGTCAGACAGCTTTTAAACACATAATAAATGCAAATAAGTTAATCAAGTCTTATTGAGATAACCAACGCTCTCTGTTTTCTGTTAATATATTGAGGAAGTTGTACTCTGAGAGGATCATGCAATAATATTGAGAATATCAGCTAATTTGTAGTATATGGCTTCAATTCACATGGAATTAACACCAAAGTGTCACTCCACCTGTTTTAAGAGTGAAACATATTTTGTGTTTGTTAGTCATGGTTAATGGATTATTTAAACATAAAATACTCATAAAAATATTCAATTCTGAAAATACATGACTATTAAAGAGAAGTCCTTTTTCATAAAGGCCTTACATTTGTTACATCTGTGATCTGACCTCTAGATATAGTTCTTTCAGCAAAACTGGATTTACCACCTTATATTTAGGTTATAGGTTTTGGGAATGTGTATTGTGATATATGCAAAGAACTCAAGAAGTCATAGTCTCTGCTGGTCACACAACTTTCCATGATTAGAATTCATTTAGAGACACTAGTCTTTCTATAAGATCTCTGTATCAACATAGCAACACTGTCATGTTATTCATGGACTTTAGTACAGGAATCCAGAAGTTATTTCCTCAGTTCTGTGTCTCAGCTTTCCACTGTAATTTCTTTCCTGTTGAAATAGCCATGTTCTAATTGATTCTGTGATTCATATCACTGCTGACTTCTCATCTCCTCAACATAAACATTAAAAATAAAAATAAAAAGGCTCATCAGATTGCTTGTCACCTATTTTCGTTTTGTCAAGAGCAAATGCTTTATTTTGATATAACAGCATACAGTTTCCGTGGTAGAGTACTTACAGCCAAATGCAGTGGTTTAGCATAAAGTTCTTAGATATTTAATCAAACGTCTAGATAAAAAAGTATTCTCTCACTGGCTAACAGAGACAAGATTCTGATTACCTATCTTTGAGGAAATGGAATGTTTGAGAAAATTATTTGGTGTGTTCCACTATTGTACCTGTCACACACTTTAATTAAAAATGTATTGATGCATGACTAAACTGTGCTTGGTGAAAAACAGACCCATTTTAGTTCAATTGCAGTAATGTACACATAACCCAGTGGAGTAAGCCCATGCAATTATAACACAAAGACAGCTCCGGCACAGTGAGCCTTTCACACCTCAATCTCAAAAGAGATGTAGGTGTGGGGCGCCAAATATCACAAATCTGTGTGGACTCAGTGAGCACAAATGAATTTACTAATGTAGTCTAAATACCTATAATGAAGCCATTCTGTTAATCTATGGCAAATTAAATATGGGGAGAAATGAATTCCGAATAATGATTAACTTTCCTTTTTTCCCCCCAGTATTACATGTCAGAATGCACTAAACTCATTCACTCTGACTATCCACAATGCTAGTAGCTGAAATGAAATGCAACATTTGCATATTTCAAGTAGTGGTGGATACATGTTATCATGAGTTTGAAAATTTGATCTAAAAGATCCTTTTATTAACTGACTGAATAACTGATCTTTTTTTTTAGTAACTACCCCCACAAAAACATATCCATGTGCAGTAACACGATCAAGCCCAAAAAATGGAAATCAGAGACTAATGTTTGAGGTAATGAGCTTTATTGAGTGTTTTTGAAATGTCATAGAGCGTAAGGTGCTTTAGGAATCTCTGAAATGTAACCCAGAAAAGAAAACCATAAAATAATAAATTATTCCAATTAGTTCTTTCCATTCCTAAAGCATACCAATAGAGCTAAAAGCTGCATTTAATAATGGAATAATACAATTAATTAAACCAATAATCATTAATTCATAATTCTCCATAAGAACCCATTCTTTATTTATTAAACTAAGTCCTAAGAAAAAGAGGGAAACACCTTGCTTAGTTCTTTATAGAAGAGGCTTCACATTAGGTGCTTCCACATACAGTATCTTACTTAATCCTGAAGACACTTTTGAGAAGTAGCAATTGTTTCACAGATGAGCTGTCACTCTGATAAATGAACTGAATTTTTCAACAGAGTAACTGAATGACAAATTTGAATTTCTTATCTTCTGAAAACAAAGTCTGGTTCTTCCCTGCACCACTGTGATTAGTTAATTGTCCCTACATTTAATGGTCAAAAAAGGGGAGTTGCTTCTGAGAAAGTCCACTAACATGTATAATCCTATTATACTCCATGTGTTTGCATACTTCACCTTATTTTACTATCCTGATGTTTCAGAGTTAACATTGCAATCTTCACTTTACAGTAAGGAATCAGGCTAAAAGAGATGATGTCATCCAAAGTTATTGATGGGAGGCTTAAATTTCAAATTCAAGTCTCCCTGGTTCTCAAAATCCTATTCTGTCTGGACTTAATATATGTGAATGACATAAGCAGGAGGTAAATAGGAGCATCCTGCCATTTGCATCTAGGAAAGTTAGAATGAGTTATCTAAACTAGGACAGATAATCAAAGGTTTTTAGATAGAAGAATAATATTCATTGACATATTACTGTAAACAGTCAGGGTAATAATAGACATATCTGACAGCAACATAAGAGCATTGGCATAGAATAATAAGGGAAATACATTTGATGGCTTGAGAAATTGTGCAGTGGAGAAGAAAAGGCTGAACTGAGAGGTGGTTGTTAGGGAGGTAGGATTGACTGGATCCTTCTGATGCCCTTTTAATGGCTGAGTCAATGTTTCCATCCTTGGTGAAAAGACATTGAGAGAAAATTATGGCAGTGAGAAGGAATAGCAGGAATGGGAGAGTAAAACATAAGACATCATTTTGATCATAAGGAATTTAAGTTGCCTTGTCTTACGTGGGAATGTAGCATTTAATGAAAGAGAGGTGAGAGCAAGAATCAAAGATTAATAAGCCATTTGTATGAGTGAGAACTCAAGTCATTGTTTGAAAAGAAATGGAGAAGACAGACATAGACTTAGCTTTGGGGAAGATCTCTTTACTTGGAGGAAGAGGAGCTACATAAGTGGTTATAAACTTTAGTGGACAATCAGGAAAGCCAACACCAAGACGACTGAGAGATGAGAAAGTTTCATTTCGGACAAGCAATGATAGAACACTTAATTTATGCCAGCCTGTATTTTTCTTTCTAGGAACCAGGGATTATAAAGGAACTTCTATATTCTGTCCCATAAAAACATTTAAGTTGATGGCGCTTTTTATGTTGTCATGATAAAAAAAATGTACGTTGATATGATACTGTAACATAAATTTCTCTAAATGTTGTATTTTTGAAGGGACAGTTGGAAGTGCCTCCATTTTCATGCCCTCAGACTTCTACCATGATATCTTTCCCTCGTATCATATATCAAAGGCTTTCTCTACAACTTCTTCATTAAAAATCATTCATTTATTCATTCATTTGCTCATAGGCTTGTTTAGAAATTAGGCATATACTTTCTGGTAAAGTATGTTAGAGTCCATAGAATTATAAAAAGAACTAGAGAACAGCTCTGTCCTCACGGAGGACAGATTAACTCTTACTCATAAAGGTTTTCCATGGGAGAGCAGAATGATGGGTCCACGGTAATTTATAACCTATCACATACAAATGCTGCGGGACACCCAAACCAAGGAAACAGATTTTGATGATGTTGCTATATTTTCTTTCCTTTTCACTGTGAAACTACAGTCAAACTCAGTACGGTCTTATTTTTCCTGATTCTGCCAAGCATATTTCTTTAGCTGTGGTTTAACTGTATTGGACAGTGGAAATTTTATTTATCCATACAGTCACATGTGACACACTACAATTTGCCCTCAAACTATATGCCCTCTAACTACAAGTCTTTGCTCACTTCCATGGAAGGCAAGATGAGAGAGTGAGGTTATTCCTCTGGTAACAGGGTCCACTGAGCAGATCAAGCAGCCATTTTTCTTATTCATTCCCTGAACTCAGCACTCCAGGAGCTACTAAAAGTTAAAGAATAAAAGTAAAACACTGGTGGAGTTGACTTCTGGAAAGATGGTGGCATGAGCAGGGAGGCGGAAATCTCCTCCCAAAACCATATATATTTATGAAAATACAGGATGCAGTGAGGGCACGAGCCTGCCAAATAACCAGTCCTGGTGATCTGCGCCGGGAACGCTGACACATATCACGTGGTGTATCGGAGATCAGAGAGACAGAGGGGGAGGATCTGAGAGGGAAGGCGCAGCTGGGTCCTCTCAGCGGGCTCCCTGGGACAAAAGAAAAGCGCGCACTTTTTTAAAAGTCTTAAAGAGAAAAGGGCCCAACAGTGGAACAAAATCGTCCCAGCGCACTCAGCCCAGCAGGCTGGGAGTCCTGGAAATTTCAGACTCCTTGGCCATGGCCGGGCGAGGAGCAATGCTGAGGCTTCCCATAGACATCAGAAGCCCACCATTCGTTCCCCCCCGACCCGGCCAGAGCCGCAAAGGGTCCGCAGGAATGGAAGTGGAGCAGCAGCGCCACCTACAGCATGCTCAGAGAATCTACTCCTGGCAGGCATATTTTTTTTCTTTTTAAAAGTCTTAAAGAGCCGAGCTGACCCATGTGGCGCACCTACCAGCGACCACCTCTATCGCCATGAAAACACAGAGGAATATGGTACAAACAAAGCTTAGCCAGACAACCCCAGAGAAGGAGCCTGTTGGGATGGACATGCACAATCTTCCTGAAAAAGAATTCAGAATAAAAGTCATTACCATACTGATGGATCTACAGAGAAATATGCAAGAGCTGAGGGAGGAAGTGAGGGAAGTGAGTAAAGACAATGCAGAAATGAGACAAGTGATTGACAGGCTTAGAAGGAGACTAGACAAGATGCAAGAGACTGTTAATGGAATAGAAATCATAGAACAGGAATAAAGAGAAGTTGAGGCAGAGAGAGATAAAAGGATCTCTACGAATGAAAGAATATTAAGAGGACTGTGTGACCAATACAAACGGAACAATATTCGCATTATAGGAGTACCAGAAGAAGAACAGAGAGAAAAAGGGATAGAAAATGTCTTTGAAGAAATAATTGCCAAAAACTTCCCCAAGCTGGGGAAGGAAATAGTCTCTCAGACGATGGAAGCCCACAGATCTCCCAACACAAGGGATCCAAGGAAGACAACACCAAGACACATAATAATTAAGATGGCAAAGATCAAAGATAAGGACAGAGTATGAAAGGAAGCTAGAGAGAGAAAAAGATCACCTAAAAAGGAAAACCCATCAGACTATCATCAGACTTCTCAACAGAAACCTTACAGGCCAGAAGAGAATGGCATGATATATTTAATGTAATGAAACAGAAGGGCCTCGAACCAAGAATATTGTATCCAGCATGATCATCATTTAAATTTGAAGGAGGGATTAAACAATTTCCAGACAAGCAAAAGCTGAGGGGATTTGCCTCCCATAAACCACCTCTACAGAATATCTTAAGGGACTGCTCTAGAGGGACGCACTCCTAAGGCTAAAAAGATGTCACCAGAGAAAATAAAATCATAGCAAAGAAAGAAGACCATCCAAATACTAACTAAAGGCAAAGAATAAGACACCTACTATATAAAGAATGGAGGAGGAAGAATAAGAAGGGAGAGAAATAAAGAATCATCAGACTGTGTTTACAATAACTTAACAAGAATGTTAAGTTAGACTGTTAGATAGTAGAGAAGCTACCCTTGAAACTTTGGTAACCACGAATCTAAAGCCAGCAATGGCAATAAGTACATATCTATCGATAATCATCCTAAATGTAAATGGACTGAATGCACCAATCAAAAGACATAGAGTAATAGAATGGATAAAAAAGCAAGACCCATCTATATGCTGCTTAAAAGAGACTCACCTCAAACCCAAAGATACACACAGACTAAAGGTGAAGGGATGGAAAAAGATATTTCATGTAAACAACAAGGAGAAAAAAGCAGGTGTTGCAGTACTTGTATCAGACGAAATAGACTTCAAAACGAAGAAAATAGCAAGAGATAAAGAAGGACATTACATAACGATAAAGAGGTCAGTCCAACAAGAGGATATAACCATTTTAAATATATATGCACCCAACACAGGAGTGCCGACATATGTGAGAGAAATACTAACAGAACTAAAGGAGGAAATAGAAAGCAATACATTCATTTTAGGAGACTTCAACACACCACTCACTCCAAAGGACAGATCAATCAGACAGAAAATAAGTAAAGACACAGAGGCACTGAACAACACACTAGAACAGGTGGAGCTAACAGACATCTACAGACTCTGTACCCAAAAGCAACAGGATACACATTCTTCTCAAGTGCATATGGAACATTTTCCAGAATAGACCACATACTAGCCCACAAAAAGAACCCCAGTAATTTCAAAAATATTGAAATTCTACCAACCAACTTCTCAGATCACAAAGGTAGAAAACTAGAAATTAATTGTAGAAAGAAAACAAAAAGGCTCACAAATACTTGGAGACTTAACAACATCCTCCTAAATAATCAATGGATCAATGAACAAATTAAAACAGAGATCAAAGAATATATGGAGACTAATGGCAACAATAACACAAAGCCACAACTTCTGTGGGATGCAGCAAAGGCAGTTCTAAGAGGAAAGTATATTGCAATCCAGGCCTATTTAAAAAGGAAGAACAATCCCAAATGAATAGTCTAAAGACACAATTACTAAAATTGGAAAAAGAAGAACAAATGAGGCCCAAAGTCACCAGAAGGAGGGACACAACAAAGATCAGAGAAGAAATAAATAAAATTGAAAAGGATAAAATAATAGAAAAAAATCAATGAAACCAAGAGTTGGTTCTTTGAAAAAATAAATAAAATAGATAAACCCCTAGCCAGACTTATTAAGAGAAAAAGAGAATCTACACACATAAACAGAACCAGAAATAAGAAAGGAAAAATAACGATGGACTCCACAGAAATAAAAAGGATATATAGGAGAATACTATGAAAATCTATATGCTAACAAGCTGGAAAACCTAGAAGAAATGGACAACTTCTTAGAAAAATACAACCTTCCAAGACTGATCAAGGAACAAAAAGAAAAACTAAACAGACCAATCACCAGCAACATAATTGAATCAGTAATCAAAAAACTACCCAAGAACAAAACCGCAGGCCAGATGGATTCACCTCTGAAGTTTACCAGACATATACAGAGGAAATAATACCCATTCTCCTAAAGTTTTCCAAAAAATAGAAGAGGGGGGAATACTTCCAAACTCATTCTATGAAGCCAGCATCACTCTAATAGCAAAACCTGGCAAAGACCTCACCAGAAAAGAAACTTACAGACCAATATCCCTGGTGAACGCATATGCAAAATATTAGCAAAACAAATTCAAAAATACATCAAGAGGATGAGACACCATGATCAAGTGCAATTCATCTCAGGGATGCAAGGATAAACAATCCCAAATGAATAATTTCAAAATACAACATGCGAAACTCCATCAACATCCACCACCACATTAACAAAAAGAAGAACAAAAACCACATGATCATCTCCATAGATGCTGAAAAAACATTTGACAAAATTCAACATCCATTCATGATAAACACTCAAAACAAAATAGGTATAGAGGGCAAGTACCTCAACATCATAAAGGCCATATATGACAAACCCACAGCTAACATCATACTTAACAGCAAGAAGCTGAAAGCTTTTCATCTAAGACTGGGAACAAGATAAGGATGCCCACTCTCCCCACTTTCATTCAGCATAGTACTGGAGGTCCTAGCCACGGCAATCAGACAAAACAAAGAAATACAAGGCATCCAGACTGATAAAGAAGAAGAAGTCAAATTGTCACTATTTGCAGATGACATGATATTGTACATAAAAAAACCCTAAAGACTCCACTCCAAAACTATTAGAGCTAATATCTGAATTCAGCAAACTTGCAGGATACAAAATTAACACACAGAAATCTGTTGCTTTCCTATACACTAACGATGACCTAATGGAAAGAGAAATCAGAAAGACAATTCCATTCACAATTGGATCAAAAAGAATAAAATACCTAGGAATAAACCTAACAAAGGAAGTGAAAGACCTATACCTTGAAAACTACAAGACACTCCTAAGAGAAATTAAAGAGGACACTAACAAATGGAAATGCATCCCATGCTCTTGGCTAGGAAGAATCAATATTGTCAAAATGGCTATACTACCTAAAGCAATCTACAGATTCAATGCAATCCCTATCAAACTACCACCAGCTTTCTTCAATGAACTGGAAGAAATAATTCTAAAATTCATATGGAACCACAAAAGACCCCGAATAGCCAAAGCAATCCTGAGAAGGAGGAATAAAACAGGGGGAATTACACTCCCTGACTTCAAGCTCTACTACAAAGCCACAGTAATCAAGACAATTTGGTATTGGCACAAATACAGACCCACAGACCAGTGGAATAGAATACACAATCCAACATCAACCCAAACATATACAGTCAATTAATGTTTGATAAGGGAGCCTTGGATATACACTGGGGAGATGACAGCCTCTTCAGCAGCTGGTGTTGGAAAAACTGGACAGCTACATGTAAGAGAATGAAACTGGACTACTGTCTAGCCCCATACACAAAGGTAAACTCAAGGTGGATCAAAGACTTGAATGTAAGTCATGAAACCATAAAACTCTTAGAAAAAAACATAGGCAAAAATCTCTTGGACATAAACATGAGCAACTTCTTCATGAACATATCTCCCCGGGCAAGGGAAAGAAAAGCAAAAATGAACAAGTGGGACTATATCAAGCTGAAAAGCTTCTGTACAGCAAAGGACACCATCAGTAGAACAAAAAGACATCCTACAGTATGGGAGAATATATTCATAAAAAACGTATCTGATAAAGGGTTGACATCCAAAATATATAAAGAACTCACGCACCTTAACAAACAAAAGCAAATAATCCAATTAAGAAATGGGCAGAGGACATGAATAGACACTTCTCCAAAGAAGAAATTCAGATGGCCAACAGGCACATGAAAAGATGCTCCACATCGCTAATCATCAGAGAAATGCAGATTAAAACCACAATGAGATATCACCTCACACCAGTGAGGATGGCCAACATCCAAAACACAAACAACAACAAATGTTGGTGAGGAGTGGGAGTGCAAATTAGTTCAACCATTATGGAAAGCAGTATGGAGGTTCCTCAAAAAACTCAAAATAGAAATACCATTTGACCCAGGAATCCCACTCTTAGGAATTTACCCTAAGAATGAAGCAGCCCAGTTTGAAAAAGACAGATGCACCCCTATGTTTATCACAGTGCTATTTATAATAGCCAGAAATGGAAGCAACCTCAGTGTCCATCAGTAGATGAATGGATAAAGAAGAAGTGGTACATATACACAATGGAATATTATTCAGCCACAAGAAGAAAACAAATCCTACCATTTGCAACAACATGGATGGAGCTAGAGGGTATTATCCTCAGTGAAATAAGCCAAGCCGAAAAAGATAAGTATCAAATGATTTCACTCATATGTGGAGCATAAGAACTAAGAAAAAAAAAACTAAAAGAAAAAAACAGCAGCAGACTCACAGAACCCAAGAATGGACTAACAGTTACCAAAGGGAAAGGGACTGGGGATGATGGGTGGGAAGGGAGGGACAAGGGGGAAAAGGCGGCATTACGATTAGCAGACGTAATGTTGGGCGGGTGCGGGGAAGGCTGTACAACTCAGAGGAGACAAGTAGTGATTCTATAGCATCTCACTACGCTGATGGACAGTGACAGTAATGGGGTTGTTGTGGGGGACCTGATGAAGTGTGTACTTTAATAACCATAATGTTGCAACTGTAATTGTAGATTAATGATACCAAAATAAAATTTTAAGAAAAGTAAAACACTGGCTTGGTGTGCCTATGCGTCTCTAGATAACGTGATTTAAAAGCGATAGGAATTAATTTCCCAAACTGATACTAGTGAAGTTATTATACTCATTGACTTGTGTCATCTCTCAAAGAAACAAGTATTTGTAAGAGGTTTTATCAACAAATGACAACTTCAAATTTACACATCATAGTAGTCAAGCCCTTCATCTGGAGAATTAGGAACGGCATAGTTTTGTTAGAGTGGCCATGGAGTTAGAAGAAGATGCAGCCCCTTTGCAGAAGTGAAGTGCCTCTTGAAGTACACATGGAACCACTTTTTTCTGTAACTCCTGTAACCAGTATTGTTCATTTTCACTTATACAAATTATTCAGTAAAAGGGAAACAGCATGTTCGAACAGTGAACTTTCAGCCTGGTGTCCTGGAAGAGATTTATTGCTAGGAAGAGTAGAGTTCTAGGAATGCTGAGAGCCAGAGGGCAGTGCAGATGCAAGCAGGATTCAATAATAGTTTCAGGTGCATCCCCATAGAAGCCGTCTGTTCAACATCTTGAGAGAACATGTGGCGTTCAGAGGGACATGCTTAAGATAGGAAGTGTTATTGACTAACCCTTTCCTCCCTACTCTCCCATTCATTTCTCACCACTATGGTTTCAGCAACTGCAGTTCACTTGTCCTCTCCAGCCCACTTTTCAACATGTCAGCATATTGGAAACATCCATAGATCTCTAAAACCACATATAGGTAATTTTGCTCTAATGCAGATCCAAATGAATTCATAAGCAGTTTCCCTAACGTCTCATTCAAATATGTAAAATAAGCCAGAGAGTTGCTCAGTGTGTTTGTAAGTTAACACACAGGTTGTGTTTCATTGAAAAAATATATTAAAAAATACTGAAAACCTTTCAGGGGTCAACCTGATGCTCATTATTTACACCTGCTACAAAAAGATGTTAAGAAGCATGCTTCCTGAATTCTGCTTCCCAAATCTAGTTTCTTTCTAAAAGAACTCTTCCACCACTAAGCTGTTTTATTCCCAATGTTGCTCCAGTAGAAAGCAAAACATAAACTTCTTTGAATTCTTCATTTAGGAATCATGTATCAAGAGAAGAGTTAGAGCAAATTCTAATTATGAATAAAAACTAGTGATACACATACAATGATATATGCACTGTAAAATAGCTATATACTTACACAATTATTACAAATATATGTACTAATACAGATCTTATAGATAATGTAAATATATAATATATTTGATACTAGGTTTATTTGTCATATTTAAGCTCATATTAGTCATATACAATGTTTACTCAGTCATATTCAATGTTCACGAATTGTGTGTGATTTGCAATTTTTAGCACTAACTTTATTTCTAGCTAATGCAAAACATGTCTTTTTGGCTAGTTTTCATGAGTTCTCAAATTGTGTTTCCAGAATATTTATCCTGACATTTTTTCACTTGTCTTGCACAGATCAAAAGACTTTATTGCAATCTCTTGAAAAATAATACATATTTTCATATTTCCTTCCTTAAATATTAGAGTAATGGTTTCGCTCAGTTAAAAAAAAGCTGTCGAGTTTACCAATGAACCTTGAATTTATAAAATGTTTCTCCACATTTTAGTTGGGTGTGTTGAAAAAACAAAATTCAACTGAGTAAATTTAAAGATAAAATTGGTTTTATTCAACAATTTGTGAATCAGGCAGCCTCCCATCTAGAAAACAGAAAGGAGCTCCAAAGATTTGGGATGAACAAGAGGGGAGACTTTGACAGGCAAAATGGGCAGGGACAACAAAAGAGTGGATTGCCTTCCTTGGGGAACAGAAGGGATCTGGCAGGTGGATTCCTTCACTAGTGCTGACCAGGTAATTTCAGACTGACTGGTTAAAGGTCACATTCCTGGGAGACCCTGAAATTGCAATTAGATTAGATATAGGAAGGCCTTGGTTTACTGCACTGCTCTTTATTGCACTTTGCAGATACTGTTTTTTGACAATTGAAGGTTTGTGGTGATCCTGTGCCAAGCAGGTCTATAGGTACCATTTTCCCAACAGCATTTGCTCAGTTCATGTCTGTCACATTTTGATAATTCTCACTATATGTCAAACGTTTTCATTATTATATTTGTCATGGTGATCTGTGATTAGTTGATCACAGATGATCTGTGATCTTTGATGTTACTACGGTAACATGTGGGGTGTCATGAGCCACATCCATACAAGACAGTGAGCTTAATCAATAAATGCCATTGGTAGTGATTCCTCTGATGGATTTGGGCAAAGTAACTTGAAAATCTTCTGGAAAGGATTTACCCTCCTTGATGCAATTAAGAACACTGGTGAATCATGGGAGGAAGCCAAACATCCACATAAACAGGTGTTTGCAAGAAGTTGATTCCAATCCTTGTGGATGACTCTGAGGAATTCAAGACGTCAGCAGAAGAAGTAAACTGCAGAGGTAGTAGAAATAGTAAGAAAACTAGAAATTAGAGGTTAGCCTAAAAATGTGACTGAATTGCTGTCATTTCATTGTAAAATTTTAATGGATGAGGTGTTGTTTCCTACAGATGAGCAAAGAAAGTGGTTTCTCAAGACGGAGTCTATTCCTGTTAAAGATGCTGTGAAGACTTTGAAGCATCAACAAAGAATTTAGAATATTATATAAACTTAGTTGATTAAGCAGTGGCAGAGTTTGAGAGGACTGACTCCAATTTTGAAAGAATTTCTACTGTGGTTAAACAGCATCATACGCTTCCGAGAAATCATTCATGAAAGTCAGTTGATGATGTGGCAAACCTTGTTGTTGTCTTATTTCATCGTCATCTTGTTCCTTAAAATTGCCACCGCCACCCCAGCCTTCAGCAACACCGCCCTGATCAGTCAGCAGCCATCAGCACTGAGGCAAGGCTGTTTACCAGCAGAAAGATCACAACTTGCTGAAAGCTCAGGTGAAGCTTAGAATTTTTTAGCAATTTTTAATTAAGGTGTGTACATTGATTTTTAGACAGAATGCTGTTGCACACCTAATAGACTGTAGTGTAGTGTAAACATAACTTTTATGTGCACTGGGAAACTAGAGAATTCACTGCAGTATTTGCAGCAGCGGTCTGTAACCAAACCAGCAGTATCTTTGATGTAAACCTGTATTAAATCTTGGTTTGCTGAAGTGGGGCTTAGCACAAGTGACTCCATGATGGGCCTGTTGTCTCTTTTTTTTTAACAGGTGTGAGTCAAAAGCAAATCATTTGAGATAGTTCTCTGATTACTCATTTAGAACAAACTCAAAAAGTACAGTGTGAGTGATTTATTATTGACTTTGTTTAGTTTAGGACAATCTCTGTGTGTGCATCTAATACTTTCCTCTCTCTGTTTACCTACTACTTACTCAAGCAGTGGTGAATTGGAAGCACAGTCTTTTGATATGCTAAGAAAATCACTCTTTTTCTTAGGGTATAAACATTACAAAGAGGCTGTATCTATCCACATGCAGGATTTATCACCTACAAACAAGTACCAAATAGAGCTAAGCCTTGAATTTTTAACTTTCAAGTGCCAAATCTTCAAACTCATGTATTAATTGTCAGGGACCCATAGTTGCTGCCCTGTTTATGAGATCAAATTCTCCATGGTTCAAGTCTTGCTCAAAATTGGAAAGCTTCATAGTACTAACAGGTTTAGGCATATGTAAATGTGTCTCTAGTTGTCAGCCTGTCTTTCAATCTTACTTTAGGAATAAGTCACTCTTTCCATAAGCTTCTGTGCCTTTCTTGTTTCTGTCACTTCTCACTTTTTACCCAAAAGAAATCCATCTTGCTGCAATGCGCAAAACATTCTTTATCTGTCTCAAAACAGCTTTCCCTATTATTTGCATTTTCAAACCTTTTTCTAAACACATCCATGCATCTACTCAGCCGTTTCCAAAAAGATGTGCATTGGGAGACACCTTCATTGAACCAGCAATGGTAGCAGTAAATGTCTTGCTCCTCAGAGAATTCACAAGTTCAAAACCTCATGGTATACATGGAGAGTTTAGATTATAATTTTTCAATATTCCTTCCTGTACATTTATCAAAAAAAAATTTCATCTGCCACTGGGCTGCCCAATTCTCCAGTATGATTAGAGCCATCTGGAGCATCTCCCAGACCTCATTAGTTTTTAACTAACCAAAATAGTTTCATGTTGTCAGAATATTTCACCATCTCCCTGTTTATGTTGTCCTCTTCATCATTAGCAAATACACTGAAATACACAGGTCCCAACACTAAAAGCCACCATCCCATCTTTCAACTTCTCACACAGAGGAATACACATGTATTGCCAATCACTGTCCCAATCTCTTAGTTACTTTTCATAAAACCTATATATTCTGATTCATTACCATAATACCTCATATAGACTAGTAAAAACTGGACAATTAGTATGATGGCAAAGAAGCAGAATTTCATGTTCTACCAACCCTTTGGGAATTAGAAATCAGGTAGCTGAAAACAGAATGCAAAGACAAAGAGAAAACCTGGGAAATATTTAGCAAATACTACTTGGCAGTATTTCACAAGATCAAGTCTTTTGCATAAGTAACAAGAAAATGCACAATGCCCTTCTTGCCTCCAGGAACAGCAGGGCCTTCTAAGATCTTTAAGTTTCTGCTTAGTTATGATTTTGACTCTGGTGTTGGATTAGATTAAGTCATCTAACCTGTGTCTGTATTTATTTCATGTATTACATAAAATATATTTTAGTAAATGTCTGATGTCAGCACACATATGATATTAGCTATTGAATTATTATAAAATAGGTAAACAAGTAGAACATAATTTTTAAGCTGTATCAAATTTTAAAATAGACTTTTACTTGCCAGAGATTCTAATATATAATGACCTATTATAGTCACAAAAATATATATCACAATGAGATATATATATATATATCATTAGCAAAATACCATAAAGGACAGAGAGGACATAATTGGGTAATTATTTAAATCACCACTTAATTGAACTCATTTTGAAAAGATAAAATTTCTGACTTAAACTACATGAATATTTTGGTCCTTTTATTTTCCATAACTTATTTGAAAAAAATAACAAATTGTTATCATTTTTTATTGTGCTTATAAAGTGCATTACTATATTATCATTTTTATTTGATTTGATTTTTCTATATTTTAAGAAAGTTATAATTGACTAATAACAGGCAAAGGTGTGCAAAAATTGTGTCAATCCAAAGAATATATGTGTGATATATGTATATATAACAAATATATGTATATACACACACACACACACACACACACACACACACACACCCCATATTCAGTAGTAAGAGTTCATACATATTGCATAATTCACACCTCCATGGTATTCAGGCTGTATATGCACCCCTGTAATGGGATGATCTAAAAATCAAGTGCTTAGATGTCTGCTCCATTTTTATATTCCAGTTAGTAAACTATTTTTCACTAACAGTCAAAATGTTAATTTCATATTACTTGCTACTTTGAAAATGTTCTTTCCTGCCACTCATTATTTACTAAGTCATATATTTTAGAAATTATGTCCAACTATCATGTAAAAACATGCACAGGTAAAAGATTTAAGAATTTTGTGAAATATTGAACAAATACTACTTAAAAATTGTTAACAGCATGATTTTTCTTTTTAAATAAGAATAACCCAGTAAAAGAGAGAACTAAAAAGTAGAACTAAACAACAGCAATGTCCTAGGAGATTTCCATGTTTAGAAGCCTAAATACAATTTAGTTGGATTTACAAAAGGAGAGCTTTAAAAGTGTTAATAATATGCCACTTATTGGCATGCACAGTTTAGTCAGATTTTTTCATTTTCATACGCATTCTGATTTCCAGCACATCCAATATGCACTGCTAACCTGTTGTCTTTACCTCCTTAATTATAAATCTTTGTAATGAAAAAAGTAAACCTTTACAATGATTAGTTTAAATACATTTAATTTAATCAGTGCTTCTGAAATGGAAAACTTAGAATTCCAAAAACAACTTTTTCAGACTATTTTAAATAGTGGTGAATATTCTAATAATGAGTGCTTATAAATTCCTTTTTCCCACCTCACATATTTCCAGCAACTTAATGTATGTTATAGCACTTTATCTTCCTGTTAAATGAATATGCTATGTTACTTGGCCTTGACCAGATGGAAGTAGTTTAGTCATCTAGATAAATAGTCTCTCTTGTATATTATACAGAAATCAAGTTTTTCCTCCCACAGATGACTTGAAAATTGCATGAATTTACCTTTTAAAAAATAGAATATTTTAAATATGCTCAAGTCTTTTCATTTGTTAAATAGTGAAAATATATGTTATATTATAGGGGCTTTGTGAGGATTAGATAGCACATACATATGTAGGTGTATGTGCACATATATATCTTTCACATACACACATATATACTTACAGATACACATATATTTCCTACTTTTTACTGATGGCTATATATTTCATTTAACTGTTCCTTTTTAGGGATCTTCATTCAGAAAGACAACTTATTAACCACATAGGGAAAACCTGATTTCAGTTCCCATTTTACCTCTTTCCAAAGGTAAAATATTAATATTTTGCTAAGCTATCATAAATTTTTTTTCTCCCCTAGGAATCTTTGAGAATAGGGGTGAAATTATTGAGAGACCTTAATTGACTGGAGCTCAGAGAACCAAAATCTGTATCAAAGAAATTTACATGCCTTTCATTTCTAATTGTTATGAGAAAGACATGATAATATATAAAATATCCTAGCCTCTTCTATACCATACATATTCAGCTGAATCATCTAGATCTTCTTCATATTTTATGGTAAATATTACAGAGGTTCAATTATATTTGGCATATATAGTTACTATGTTAGGAAAATATACATATAATACAATGACAGGGATTGTTATTAACACTTTTTGCAAATATAATAATGAGATATTTAAATAAACAGATTTTCTACCTGAAAATTCAATTAATCATGCCTTTTGTTTTCCCATCTGCTTAGTAGCTTAGGCATGTGATTTTAGCTGTTAGAATTGAAACTTTATAAATGAAAATAAGCAGTTGGATTTCTAATAACTTGGAGTCCTTTTCTGTCCCCATTAGTGAAAAAATTTTAAATTCACCCACCATTTTCCATTTATGGTGGATAAATTTATGCTTTTATTCCCATTGAGGATTATCTAAATATAATTTTTATAATTTTTTTACCCCAACTTTAATTTAGAAATATTTTGAACTCCAGACAAGTAGTCTTTAATGTTAACACCATGTAACATCTGTTGAGACATTTGAGAGTTAAAGACACCTTAATGTTTCACTCTTCAATATTTAGGCATATGTCTCCTAAGTAAAATAGTATTACCCTATACAAACACAGTAAAATTTTCGCAGTAGGAAAAGTTAACGTTAATACATACTAGTATCTAATAGTCAATATTCAAATATTCCCAATCATCCCAATAATGCTTTTTACACTTGAGTTTTTTTTCCTTCTTCAGTCAAGGTTACAACCAAGTGTCATTTTTTTGGAATAAAATCGTTGTTATTTCTTTTATTTTAGAAACTTAAGACGTGCTCAAAAACCAGTTAGTGATGTTAAAGCCATCCAGAAGGGGCTTTCTTTCATTGGCTAAATCAGAGATAACTTGCCAAAAAATAAATCTTGACAGAAAAGGAATATAAAATATGGGTTAAGCAAAATATCTATGAGTCCTTATTGATATGGAAAACAAATCATTAAAACAGGTGACTTGGGATGATGAGGGGTTTTTCCTAACAGATTACTCTCTACTAATATATACAGAAGAATTAATAGAGACAGAAAATCATCACCTTACCATAAATATAGAAATGATTACTTCAAATCAAAATTGACAATGGATGCTAAAACTGGTGAAAATCTATTGGAGAATAGGATACTCAGGCAGTGTCAGCCTATCATCCCACACATTATGTGTTAATACAAAAAAAAAGAATTCATAAATTGAGAAATCGTGTAGTTTACCTGGGCTAAATGATTAAACTTAACATGACTAAAAATGGGGCAAATTGACATCATATACCCTCTGATATGAAAGGACATAACATCAATTTAATAGCAGATTCAAGAAAGAACTGGAGTTTATCCTGAAACTGATAGTAGCATAGGAGAGCCCAAAAAGTTTACCAGAAATGGAACAACTAGTTGACTTAATTTATTATGCTCATTTTGTTTTGATAGCATGCATATCTTGTCTGAATCACATTTAAAAAGAGAAATATAACTCCTCTCTAGTTAAATATCTGACTCTCTGACTGAAAGGTTTACTTAAAACATTTCAATATTTCTGAATAAGCAGATGGTCCCCATGGGAAATCAATCCAGGTGTGACTCAAATTCTCAATTTCCCTAGTTTGTTATTTTTTAAAGAGCCTCAGATATATAATGAAGTTAGCAAGTTATGTGATTTCTGAAATTAATTTTCTTCTCACATAAAAGTGTAAAAACTTATTATTTTTGAACTGTAAGCAATGAATGAAGGAAAGGATGCTTACCAATTTATTTTCATATGTCCAGGCCAGGTGCATATTAAGTTTTTAAATGATACTAGAAAAATAAATTGGTGAAATGGACAGATATGTCTCCTTGTTTTTAAAACACATTAACTAGAGACAACTATAATCACATAATCCACATCTACTACAGAAAGAAAAAAACACAGTTTCAGAATTGCCATCAAGGCATCCAAATTTTGGCTTCATCTACTTTTCAAGGACTTCGTAGGTATTATTTTTTTAATTGGAAAAAACAAATAAAGCCTCTCTTTTCCCAGGCTGCCTCAGTACTTTGGCAACTTAAATACAGAAGGAATTTTCTTCATGGCGAAAAGACCACATAACCCCATGAAAAGCAGGGTTTATGATGGCCTTCAGCAATAGTACTATGCATGGCGCCTCTATAATTTTATTTGATCCAGAAAAAACAGCTTAAGTTATATAATGGACATTCCCTTTAAATTTCCTTTCTTTGCAGGCTTGCACATGTATTGTTTTATATATGCCAATGTCAGCCTTTGTGATACCATGCTGCCAAAAATACTCTTTGATGAATGCTAACAAATTCAAATGCCTAATATTACCCTGTAGTTTTTAAGGTTGGGAGTGGGAAAGAACAAAAGCCAAGTCTTAATAAATTATAGTCTACATTTGACATTGAATATTGGCCAAATACTCAAGGCTTCAAAAGATGGAATCTGTCCAGTCAGAATACCTCCTCCTACCTCTGTCCATGTTAATCAATGGGACCGCTTAATATAAAAGTCTTTATAGTGCATACCAGCAAGTATGGTATCCTATGTTACAACACAATAATCTATAGTTAATGGAAGTGGAGAATTTAGCAAAATTCCATGACACGTTGGAATGCATATTATAGCTATGTTCCTTACAAATGAAACTTGTAGCACATGATCTTGATTCTGAAATATTCACTTATTACAGCAGTAGAGCTCTGTTAAGGCTTTGCCCTTGATGAAGAAGGTAGAATTTTCCACTCTC
Source organism: Smutsia gigantea (assembly GCA_032199065.1). Taxonomy (NCBI): domain Eukaryota; kingdom Metazoa; phylum Chordata; class Mammalia; order Pholidota; family Manidae; genus Smutsia; species Smutsia gigantea. The sequence continues at coordinate 106,727 of JAVSCE010022006.1, read as the reverse complement.
TATTTGCTATCAGTTAATTATAAAAGTTATCATAAATCACTATCCAAGTGAAAAAGTCACATACTGTTTCACTAGTAACATGGTGAGTACCTATTGTGACTATCCTTGGAGCATTTATTTTCAAAAGTGTCTGGCATTTTTTTCCTGGTTAATTTTAGTTACTTCATCTAATCATTTGATGATTCATACATCAGTGTTCAGGATCTATGAACCTTTATCAAAATATAGAATGAAAAAATGGAGAGTTAACATATAAGGTGGCAATATAAATTTTCATCCAAAAGGGACACTTTTGAAAGCAAAAGGAGATGCTATCCAGAGAGGATATCAAGCACAGACTGTCCTCTGGGAAAACCTATGGCAACTCAATTAAAACAACTCTGAGGACAAAGAAATGAACTATAATTCTATCAAATGCCAAGATGAGTCCTCAAAGACTTTTGCTCTATATTTTCTTATGTATGACATTCACAAACTTAAAATGTCTATCATGAACAATTATCCACAGATTTGACTTCTCTCTCCTGACTTGCCTATTTTTGTCAATGTTAACATCATCCTTTCAGTTACTCATTTTCTTTAAGGAAAAAAAAATCTGGCCAGCATTGGTAATCTTTCTCTGTCTGGTTGCAATTTGAATGTTATGCATTACACAAAATTTACTTACTGAATATTCCTTATTGTCAAATACTTTAGGAAATTCCTAGTAAGTCACATTTGATATTATTAATTTCTCAATTTTCCAATCAATATTATTTAAACTATACTGGTAATTGCCTGAATGCTACTGAGATTGTGTCTTTTCCCATGTTAATTGACCATTTCTGCTTCCTCCTCTATTGGATAACCTATTTCATATCTTTTACCATTATAAAATTGGAGGCTTGTCTTCACACTAACTTGCAGGTATTTTTATATTACAGATATTAATTATTTTCAGTTATATTACAAATATGATTGTCACTTTTTTGCTTGTGTTTCCACTTTGTTCATGATGACTCTGAACAGAATTCTTACACTTACAGATGTTTGACTTATTATTCATTCCATTTGTGATTATATATAGTTGGTTAGAAATTCTCCCCTATTCTAAAGTAATAGGAAAATTCACCTGTATTTTCTGCTTATGTCTTAAAAATATATCTTTAACACATTTATAACTAGTTCTCCATCTATATGTAAATATATATCGGGTTGGGGGAAGTTGGGATCTTTACTGTATTGAAATCTTTTGTCCATTAACTTGATTTATCTCCCCATTTATTTTTTTTAGTACCTCTAATGTATTTTATAAAACTATCCATAAAAGTTTTAGTATAGCTTCTGTTAGATTTATCCCTAGGAATTCATTGGTTTTTGTTACAATTACAAATTGTACTTTTTAAATTTATATCTTTGTTTGTTGCTGATACATACAAATTCCACAGATTTTTGTGTTTTTCTTAAGGCTATCTGGAATCTCTTATTACCAATAACCTGACTAAACACTTTTGGGTTGTATATGTAAATAAACATAGCATTTATTTTGTTTCTTTTTCTAATTATTTACCTGCATTTTTTTTCTTTATTTTCTTTTTTCTGAGCTGGCTAGGACATTTAGTACACAATTAAAAAAAAGTGGTGATAACAGACATCTCTATTTTCAATTGAGAACAGTGTTTGGTGGGGTTTTTGGAAAGATATCTTTAATGAACTACTTTGCAAAGAGATTCAATGATAAATTGTTGCTTAATATTATCAAAGACATTTTCCTCTTCTTTTGAATTTATCATATGGTGATTATCATACATTTCTCTTCCTTTAATCCTTTTATGTGGTAAATTAACGTTATGAATTTTCTAATGTTAATCCAACCTTTAAATCCTGGGATAAATTCAACTTGCTTAGGACTGGTAATCATTTTTACCCTGTAGGATTTGGCTTCAGAATATAAAGACTTTTGATCTGTATTTACAGCAAGATTGGTCTGTAAATGGGTTTTATCATGCTGTCATTGTTTTGGCTTGGAAGTAAAGTTATACTAGCTTAATGAAAATGATTATGAAGTATTCTACTTTGTTTGTTGGATATAAGTGAAATGATCTATTCATTGAAATTGTGTAGGATTTGCCTGTAAAACCAGCTGGACGTGGGGTTTTCCCACAAGGTCTTTTAAATTATTATTTGTTTCTTAACTTGTAGTAAGAACACTGATGTGGATTTTTTTTTAATAATTTAGTTTTAGCAAAATTTCACTTATGTAATTGCCTATTTTATCTGAGTGTTCAGAATAATTGGGATAAATTTACTAAGAATGTTCCCCACTATATTGTATAATTTATGCTCCCATTTTGTGATCTTAAAGATTACATCTGCCTTCTCTTTTTTCTTCATTAACCTTGTAGATGGTTTGTCTATCTTACTAGACTCTTCAAAGCACTAACTTTTCCTTTTTCAACCCTCTATGCTGTCCCTTCTTTCTATTTCACTTTCTGATGTCATCTTCAATTTCTTTTTCCTTAGATTCATAAGTTTATTTTTGTTTTTATGTTCCTCACTACTCACGTTAGCTTATTTAACCTTACTTACCTTCTAATACATATACTTAATGCTATAAAGTTCTATTTAATATCACTTTTTCTCAATTTCAAAATTGTGATAAATAGCAATTACATAATTTGTTACTAAGCATTTATTAACTGTAGCCCCAAATATTTCTTAGGAAATACTTGCGATGCTCTTATAAATGGCTTTGCTTCCTAGTTCATTTTTCTACAGCCGGTTTTTATTGACTGTACATACTTCTGTCAGAATATTTTAGGTATTTTTTTATGTTATTCTAATTTTTGCACATGACTATTTGGAAGCATTTATTTACATTACCAAATGCATATTCTTAAATTTATATTTTTGTGAATTGCATCTTAATTGCATTTTATATTCTTTATGATTATGGGTTTTGTTTTGTTTTTTTCATTATTGAGGACTGCTTTATGGCCAGTTTGTATAAATCGTCTATGCATACTTGAGAAGAATGTGTGATCTTCAACTGTTGCACAAAAGTATTATTTCTCCATTTCACTTACCATTTCTTCATTGCTAATATAGAAAGGTAGGTACATAGGTAGATAAGTAGGCAGGTAAATAGGTAGAAAGATGATAGCTAGAACAGACATATCCTAAGGTTTAAACATGAAATATGTTTAACAACATATTTAATAAACTAGATTGAATAAATACACAGACTATATAATGTATGTATATACTCATTTACATATGTGTATAATATGTTTGTGTTCAATCTACGTTATAAAATAAGTTGTTCAAATATTCTGTAGCTTTATTGATTTTTTTCTCTCTAATCTGTAAATGGTTAAAAAAGTCTCTTAAATTCTCAAACTTTGGTGGGTATTAAACAATTTAACCTTAAAATTATATCAGTTGTTTATATTTTTCTCTCACAAGGATGATAATATTCAAGTTTAAAATTTGTTCATGTTGCCTGAAAAAATTTTAAATCATTTTGTAGTGACTCTGTCTATCCATAATGTTTTTTGTCTTAAAGCCCATTTAACTGTTATTAATATGGCTACCTCAGGTTTTTTTTTTAAGTCAATTTATGCCTTATATTTAAAAGAGTTTTACTCTCAGTTGCTCTATGTAAATATTCTAAAACATATGTGTGAATTTCAGTAAAGTATAATGTGGAAACCAGTTTTATAAATAGAAATTCAGTACATTTCTATATGTTGAAATTATTGGGATGTTTGAGTATGTTCCTAATATTACTCTTTCAATTCAACACTTCTAAATTCTTTTATAATTATTATTTTTCTTAAATTTCCATTTATTAATATTTCCTTGTGTGTTATTGTTGCTGGGCAGCTGCATCTGGGGAGTTCTCTCCCTGGGCACCAGGTGAAACCTCAACCTGGACAGTGGAGGGTTCTTGACTCTGAACAGGAAAGAATTCTGGAGCAGGTCAGAAAAGTATAGGAAAGAGAGGAATTCATTAGAGTGAGAGTAGAAATGAATGGCAGTGGCCATGCAGGCAGCTGAGAGCAGGAAACGCAGAAGGGCAGGGGGGAAAGTTTGCTAAACATTTTCTTGGGCTAGGGCAGATTCCCTTGCCATCTCTTCAAGCCAGGGTCACTGGGCGCCCCTTGTCCTTTGGATCTGCACTGCGTGGGGACTAGCCCCTATCGCCCTGGGATTTGGGGAGCTACAGAGGCACGGGATGGAGTGAGATTATTTTCTGATAACTTCCCAGAGAAAGGAGATTTTCAGGCAGGCTCCTGTAGCTGCAGTTCCCTCTGGATCACCCAAACGACCAGAGCAGGTAGACCCAAATCTGAGCTCTCAGTAGCCCCTCCCTACTTATCAGGGGTAAAATAGATAGAAGACTAGGAAATAGAATGAAATAGCAAAAGACAAAATGTAGTAAATTGAGTAGTGAGAAAGCATTATTTAAAGGTATACACCTAAAGAGAGAAAATGTGCTGGCATCCTCAGAGAGGAGGAATGCTAAAAGACTGGGGTTTCTGTCTTTTAAGCATTTTTCAAAGGGCCAGGATGTATAGACTTGTAAAGTGGTCTCAAAATGCTTATCTCTGGTGAAAGACATTAAGTCTCTTTTATTATCAGTCCCCAGGTAACTCTGCAAAATTAACTTATCACAAGAAACTGGTCAGTTCCTCTCCAGGATAGAAGCTTCCCTCTGGGAACATATCAATCAAGCTTCCCTCTGGGAACATATCAATCTGTTAGGAATCTTACTTCCTAACTTTCTGGTTTTTAAAATGGAATCTTAGATTTAAGATGGAATCCTTCCTGTTCTTACTCTACTGTTTGTATCTCAGCATTTTTCATCATAAGTAGGAAAAGTTAACTGTGATGCTTGTCACAGGTAAATCCCTGCCCTACATCATTATTATTTTTCCTTTTCTACTTGACCTTTCTGATTGGGATTAACAAAGTCTACTATTTTAATTTTCAGCTTTATAGTAGTTACCCTTGAAATCTGGCCATGCATTTTTTTCAGTTTACCCATCTAGTGATAAGCAATTTCTTATTTCCATTCCTTAATAACAATGATGTTAAAACTCAGAGCACCCCCCATTCCAATTCACATGCTGTTTTATACCCAGTATTTTCGTTCTGTGTCTTAAAATATGTTAACACCACATTAGATGCTGTTTTTATTACCATTAATAAAGACATTTTTGTTTCTAATTAGGTATTTGATTATTAACTTATTTCTTCTTCTTGCATCTAATACTATTCTTCTAACATTATTTTCATTTTTCCTGAGCACACATTTTAGAAGTTCCTATACTGCAAATTTCTCGATAACCTCTCTCCCCTTATTTTATTTGCATATTTCTTCATATCATTTCAGATCTAAGAAGGTGCATTCTAGGTACACAGTTATTATTATTAGTTGTGGTACTTGGAGATAGTTTCACTCTCTTACTGCTGTTGAGAAGTCTACTTCAATATAAGCCCTTCTTCTTACATGTGATCTTCTCTATTCCAGTCTGATTGCTTTTAAATTATTTTCTGCTTTTGGTAATCTGCAATATCACTACAAAATGCTTTGCATGAACTTCATTTTTATTTCCTGAAATGAGTTGTATTTCTGAAATCTGTAGACTCATATATATATATATATATATATATATATATATATATATATACATATATAGATACATATATATATTTAAATAATTATATATTGAAATTCCCAGATATTGCTTCTTCACATATTGCCTCTCCTGAATTCCATTTTCTCCTTCTGAAATTCAAATTCAATTGTACACACAACAAAATTTACCCTCTTTCATAAATCTTTTCTGCAATGGTTTCTGTCTTAGTTTCTCTCCATATTTTGTTATCAGTAAGTTCTTCAGATATATTTTTCAGTTCTCTAATTTTCTTTTGAGTTTTGTCTAATTTGCTGCTTATTATCATCAATGTATTCTGGACTGATACATGTATTTTATATATATATGATTTTTAAACATTTAGTCTGTTTAGTCATTCCTGGAAGCCTCCTGTTGCCTTTACAGCCAATACATTTTCAAACATTTTATAATTTCAATTCTATATATTGAGTCTAATCATTTAAATACCAAACCAATGCAGAGGAATCTACATCTGTTGCTTTGGTTTCTGCTTTTGCTGACTAACTCATGCGTCTGGTAATTTCTGATTATAAGTTTATATTCATTTGACTCTTTGCTCAGCCAGGTCTTCTTTCAACTGGCCCAGGACATGGTATCTGATGACAGATCCCTGCACCATACAGGCATTTCCCTTAAGGACAACTGTGTTTCCTCTCCTTGCCCCTAGATATTTTGTGGGCACACAGTTGAATACATTTTTATGGGATAGCCTTGAGATGCTCTCGTTATTACAAACTCAGCAACACATTCAAAACGTAAAATTTATTAAGATCTAGTAATTTTGCAGATGTGGGTACTCAGGGTATCTTGTCTGCCATATCGCCAGAAGCAGAAATCTGTTCCTACATATATCTATATAACTTTCCTTTTGCAGATTTGCACAATTATTTATTTAATCATGCACAGATAGTATGCTGCCCTAATATGTTGTAATGGTGATGGGGATCCACTCTCTTTACAGCAGCATCTTATATTGGTTACTCTATAATTATGTGTTTATTAGCTTTATTATCACAGCCTACTATGGAGGAGTATTCTTATTCTTTTAAAACAGTCCAATTTAAATCAACTAACCTGTTACAAATTATGAAAGGTAAGGTATGTGTCATATGAAAGCTCCTTAAAGACAGGCTATTTTATTCATTTCTGTATTTCTGAAATTAATACTATGGCCGTTGTATAGGAAAATGTATATTGAATTAATGTAAATGTATATAGGAGGAAAGAAATGATGGAAGGAAGATAGGAAGGAAGAAAGGAAGAGAGGAGGAAAGAAGGGAGATTGTGGCATAGTCATACACATGTGAATCATCTAGTAAATGTTAATATGTTGATTTCCAAGTTAATTGTTCAGGTACAAAAGTTAAAGTGACCAGAGAGCATAATGATCTTTCTATTGTGTATTTATTAATTCTATTGTGTAGTAAGGCATATTCCTCTCTGGATCTACTTATGGGTTATGTTGGCTGCAAATAAGTTAAATGTTTTGTAAACACAAGTATGACTTAGGATTCAAAAACACTCATTAGAAGGTACTATGTCTTCCAGTTATTGTATTAAATCCATATGAAATGATGCTGTAGTGTCAGGAAACACAGTAAATAGCCAAGCTTCTATTTCTTTGGGAATCTACTACCCATCATTCATCATTATAATCTCTTTATTCTTCTTTATTATTTATTATATTAATATTTTGTAAATAATAGTTATTTGGCAGATAAGGAGAAATCCATTGGTTAGGATGTAGCTCATTTAGAGTCACTTCTATTCAGTTTATAATAAATATAACCTCAATTTAACATTGATCTTAAAATTTCAAAGATATTCTGGAAATCCTTAAGTAATTGTTTCATACATCTGTGTTTTACTAGATTGCCTATGGCATATATTTTAGGAACTGAGTCCTACAAATCATACAAAAGTAAATAGGGTGATGTGAATCCTCAAAAATATTCAGTAGTATTAATAACATTCTTAGTCCATGTCTGTTAAACTAAAACAGAATTCTAGAATTCCATCACTGTCAAAAGACAATTTAACACTCTTTGTGGATGATGTAACCTTATCCCACTAGTCACAAAATTATTCTACTAAGGGTTAAGTCCTGACCAATTCTTCAGCTAAATTGGAGTGTGTTCTGATATTACCATTAGTAATGACCCATGTATTTATGGGTTGATAGATCTGTACACATACCTGGGATCCATCCCATTTAAAGCTAAAGAAATGCTGTCAATTAAGGAATACTAGATAATTAAAAGACTAGATGAAAAAAGTCAATAGATAACTTGATAATAGGGGTGAATGCTGTAACCGCAATGTTGTTCATGTGAAACCTTCATATATTGTATATCAATGATACCTTAATAAAAAAAATAAAATAAATAAAAAAGGCAATAGATAAATTAACTAATTAATTCTGGCATTTCTGTAGTAACCTGTGTCTAAGCCCTTACTCTAAATTATAAGCTTATTGAGGGCAGATAGAATTCCTAGTGCGATGATAAGCAATCATTTACTACCATTCCAGTTTTAATTCAGTTCAAGCTAATTTTCTGTTCTCTCTTCTGTTAAAGCAGTTAAGGAACCCTAGTAAATTTACTTTTAAAGACCACTTTATATTTACTACCTCCCCAAAAGTTAACCATAAAACATGATAATTAGTCTTAAACATATCTTTCAATATCTTTTAATATTAGGAAATTCTATTAAAACACCAATATAATGACCAATATTTTTCTGCATTTACTAATCTCATTTGTTTCTTATATTTAACTCTGAGTTGGGCTGACATCATCAACAATTCTTTTGCTAAAGTTGCTGATATTTAGAAAAGTTCAATAATGTGTCCAAAGTCACACAGACCTCACAGAGACAGAGATCTTCAATTCAGACCTTATGATCCTAAGCCCATCATACCTTCCAGTACACTATGTTCACTATATTTCTCTCATAAGCTTAAACAGCTTTACATCTACTGTTCATCATATTGTCTGACCAGGACCACCCCCATCAACATTCATAGGGTCCATTAGGATAATCATTATTTAAATATTTTTCAGAAAATACATTTTCTCAATTTCTAAAACCCATAAATTCATAGATTTTGTCAATTACACCTACTGTATTTTTTTAATAAGTTTATTTTGATATCATTAATCTACAATTAAATGAGTAATATTATGGTGATTACACTACCCCCTTCATCAGGTCCCCCCCCCAACCCCATTAGGGGTTGACATCCAAAATATATAAAGAACTCATGCACCTCAATAAACAAAAAGCAAATAATCCAATTAAAAAATGGGCAGAGGAGCTGAACAGACACTTCTCCAAAGAAGAAATTCAGACGGCCAGCAGACACATGAAAAGATGCTCCACATCACTAATCATCAGAGAAATGCAGATTAAAACTACACCTACTGTATCTATCACTACAAAATGTGATTTTTTTATGGCCCCACTATCCATAATTATTAAGAGTTAAATGTATATAAAAACAATTTATAAAACTTCATATATTCTTTAGTTTTCTTCCTCTAGGAAAAACCTGAGTGTTTTCTTCACTGAGTTATAAAAAACTGGAAAAAATTATTGTTTTCCAGTCTATCTTTTTACTTTTTTTCAAACATTTGGCTTTAGAGGCTTTTCTGGAATTTTGTTTCTGTGGAAGCACTTTGGATCGTAATTTATGAGGTAGGTTGAATCAGATAATAATGTATGCCATTTATACTTTATCATAGTCACATGGCTTTATGGGTGTGTACCTTAGAGGCACAGAGGCAAATTTTTATTAACACATGTTTATACATAATTGACCAATTGGAAGTGGTGAGAAGTAATGGCTGTGATTTACATAGACTAAGAAATGTCTTAGAGCACCTCACCCTGTCTGGGGCCCCACTGTGACAGATGAGCCAGTGCCTGTGGGGGATGACAGCATGCTATTTATGGCATTTTCCTTCTGAGACAATTAAGTAACATATGCCAAGACCATAGGGATTATCTTTGAGCTACACAGTACATAACTCTATCTGAAGAGAAATATAATATTTTACAAATTTGACAAACCATAAGAAAGCTTAAATTGATTCACCCATTTTGATAAATGCAATAACTTTTTTGTGCCTTCATAAGATTTATTTCCTGATAAGAGTATGTTATAAAAGATTAACATGTTATATACATGTATTATTCAGAAAATATGACATATTTATTTTGTTGGGGTACAATGTTCATAATGAACTCTTAAACAGGCTACTTATTTTAACAGCTGCTTTTCCTTCCCATATTCAAACCAAACTAAATGGAAAAGTAGTTCACCATAGAAGTAAAAACTAATTTCTTGCAGCAGTACTGCTCTATTACTTGGTATGCGACAGTTTGAAAAAGACAATGCGCTGACTGGGGATAATAAGGAGTAAGGAAGTGAGGAATTAGTTATCAGGAGGATGGATACCACTGTTATAATACTGTCTTTGATGACATAGTTGAAGTTGACTCAATGAAGTGCTGGGTTTATTAGGAGCATTTATACAGCCCAAGTTATAGCTTCCACGCACTTTAGGTTTATTGTTCCCATTTTATTATTGAAGTCAGTGAGGCCTAGAGAGGTTTATATGAAAATTCAAGTTCCAGTGGAAAATCAGTTATAAATTAGAGAAAATACATTAGGGAATCTAGCAATAGAAGGTCCATTAAGAATCAGTAAAGTGAGGGGGACCAAGATGACAGCTTAGGAAGCTCCTGAACTTACTGTCTCCCATGGACACACCAAATCTACAGATACATATGGATCATTTCTCTCTGTAAAAGATCTGAAAATTAGTTGAACTGCTCTCCACAACAAAGGAAAAAAGAACCGTAATAACATGGGTAAACATCTAGAGAAGCATGGTAAAAAGAGAGACCTCATAACATCCAGAAGTATTGAAGCAACCTAAATTTCAACTGAACTCAGTTCTATTACAGAGAGCAGGATGGGACACTTTAACAATACTTTTTTTTAAATAAAATAATACTTAAAAAAAAAAGGCAGAGCCACGGCCTTGCAAAATTCCCCACCCCTTGTGTTGCAACAGACAATAAGCAGGCATCTCACCAGACAGGTGCTTCCTCCAGAGAAGCAATGTATTGGTGCCTCATACCAATCCCAAAGGTCCCTGGGATCTGCACCAGAGAGACAAGCCCCTAGATGATCTGGTTTGGAAAACCAACAGAGCTCATGACTGTGGATGCCTCATTGCTACAGGAAACTGAGATTCCCTTCTTGGATGGCTTGTGTACGGTCTTGCTCACCCTAAGACCCAGAGAAAAATCATCAGTTTGAAAAGTGCCTAGACTGTATGTGAGGGAAATTTATTTCCTGATCTGGGGAATTGACTAGAGGGGCAAGGGACAGTTGAGACACCCCGTGGAGACAGAAGTACTGGAGATGCCTTTGTCGCACTCTCCATATGGTGTGCCAGCACAGGCAGATGAACTTGGACACAGCACCCTCTCACCACCTTTCTGGGAGAGGCAGGGGTGATTGGTGGTAGCACTTGCTGAAGCCAAAAAGTGTGGGTGGTTGCAGAGCTCCCCCACTTGCTGGTTGAGGTGGACAAGCATGAATGGTCATTTTCTCCCGCTACCCAGCTGGAGTCTGTAAGCATGGGAGGTTGTGACACTTCCCCACCCCCTGGTTGGGGCTGGTGAATGGGACAGGTTGCATTTTCCTGCTCCCAGCCTAAAGCTGGTATACATACACAGACAAGGCATTATCCTGTTGCATTACTGAAGCCATGGGCATACACAATGAAGACATTTTCCTGTTGCCTTTCTAAAGCCAGCAAGCCTGCACAATCCACACAAGGGAAACCCCTTGATCACCTGGCCATGGTAGTCAGGAGGGCCGGTGTTCCAGAGTGCCACAGGAATGTAACAATCAGATAGTTCATGGCAAGTCACCACCCACAGGCACTGCACAGAAAGCAGACTGAACCCCCACCCACCCCCAGGCTTCCTGTAAAAAAGGCCTATTTACTTAGCCTGGCACTTCAGCCTGAGTGACAGGCTGCAGGTTTCCCACACATCTAAAAGCTGAGGATGTGGTTCCAGGGAATATAAGCAGAAGACATTCCTTGGTCTTGATCAAGTATGACAAGACTTCTCAGAAAGGTGCTTATACACATGTTTGGGCTCCCTATTTTTGTAACTGTTGCCCAGGTGACAGCTCCAGATCTCCCTTGGAGGCCAGCAGGGGTTACATTTGTGGCCCCACAGGACTGTATATACCTGCATACTTTAAAAGCTGCTTCCAGGGGGTCTGGCTTCCAATCAGCCTGCAACTAAGGGCTAACTGAGATTCCTCCCTTGGATCACTGAGAGGTCTTAGCACACCCTAAACAATGAGGGCACAGCAAGAATAAATCAGGAAGTTTAGGCAATCACAAAGGTTCAAGAGACAACCAAGAGCTAGAGCAAGGTTAATGAAAAGGATCATCACCTAAACAAAGCCATTCCTTCAAGATAAGGAGACGTAGCTGTTTTGCCTGATACATAAAGATAAACCCAGAAAGTCAAGCAAAATGAGGAAACATTGAAATATGTTCCCAATGACAGGCAAGACAAAAACCTGAGAAAAAGTCTTTAATAAAATAGAGATAAATTAATCTACCTGATTAAGGATCCAAAATATTGTCATAAAGGTGCTCACTGAACTTGGGGAAAGAGTGAATGAACACAGTGAGAACTTCAGTATAAAGACAGGAAATATAACAAAGAACAAAGAGAAGTCATAGAATAAAGAATACAACAACTGAACTGAAAAATACACTGGAGGGTTTCAACAGCAGACTGGGTGAATCACAAGAACAGATCAGCAAGATGAATGAAACTCACCCACACAGAGCAAGAAAAAGGAAAAAAAAATTTTTTTTTAATGAGGGATCTTCAGGACATTAAGCAGAATAACATCTGTTATATAGGGGTCCCAGGAAGAGAAAGAAAGGTTCTACCAAAACTTATTTGAAGAAATAATGGCTAAAAACTTCCGTAACCTGGGGAAGTAAACAGACATCCAGATCCGGGAAATTCAGAGTTCCAAAAATGATGAGCCTAGAGACCTATATTATAATTAAAATGTCGAAGTTAAAGATGAAGATAAACTCTTAGAAGCAGAAAGAGAAAAAACAATTTGTTGTGTACAAGGGAAACCCCATAAGGCTATCCACATAAAGCTACCAAGAAGATTAAAAAACAAAAGTAGTAATATTAATACTATAGTAATTAGTTAATGTATACATAATATAACCAGCTATAAAAAGTAACATCAAAAACATAAAAGTTTGGAGGCAGTGCACAAAAGTAGAGTTTTGAAATGTATTAAAATTTAAATATTTTAAATTTAAATTTAAAAATTTAAAGCATGGTGAAGAAAGAGAAGAAAGGAACATGGAGAAACTACATAAACAGCCAGAGAACAATGAACAAAAGGCAGTAAGTACATACCTATCAATAAGTACTTTAAATATAAATGGACTAAATTCCCCAATTAAAAGACAGAATTGCTGAATGCCTAAACAAAAAGACATATCTATATACTGCCTATAAGAGACTCATTTCAGAAGGAAACACACAGACTGAAAGTAAAAGAATGGAAAAAGATAGTCCCTGCAAATCAAAATGAATTCAAAGCTAGTTTTGCTATACTCATATGTGAACCACTGAAAACTATGACAATAATAAAAGAAACTGAAGAAGACAGTAACTGGAAAGATATTCCATGCTCATGGATTGGAAGAAGTAATATTGTTAAAATGTCCATACTACCCAAAACAATCTACAGATTCAATGCAGTCTCTATCAAAATTCTAATGGAATTTTTCACAGAACTAGAAAAAATAATTCTAAAATTTGTATGGAAACACAAAAGACCCTGAATAGCTAAAACAATCTTGAGAGAAAACAAAACCCATGGTAATGATGCTCCCTGAATTCAAACTATACAACAAAGCTACAGTAATCAAAATAGCATGGTATTTGTATAAAAACTGACACATGGATCAATGGAACAGATCAGACAGCCCAGAAAGAAACTCACACATATATGGTCAACTAACTTATGATAAAGGAGGCAAGAATATACAATGAGGAAAGGACAGTCTTTCAATAAATGGTATTGAGAATAGGAATACTAGGTGGCTACATGCAAAAGAATGAAACTGGATCACTGTTTTATACCATATACAAAAGTTAACTCAAAATGGATTAAAGATTTGAATGTTAAGACCTGAAACCATAAAACTCCTGGAAAAAAAAACAGTAAGTTTAAGCTCCTTGACATCAGTTTTAGCCTTTTCTTGGATCTGACTCCAAAAGTGAAGGAAAGAAAAGCAAAAATAAACAAATAAGACTATATCAAACTAAAAAGCTTCTGCACTGCAAAGAAAACTATCAACAAAACTAAAAGACAACCTACTGAATCAGAGAAGATAATTACAAATCATACATTCCATAAGGATTCATATCCAAAATATATAAAGAATTTATATAACTCAATAATAAAATGCAAACAGTCTGATTAAAAAAATGGACAGAGGATCTGAATTGACGTTTTCCCAAAGAAGACATACATATGGCCAACAAGTATATGAAAAGATGCCGACATCACTAATCATCAGGAAACTTCAAATTAAAACCACAGTGAGATATCACCTTATACCTGCTAGAATAGTCATTACAAAAAAGACAAGGAACGGTAAGTGTTGGCAAGGATTTGGAGAAAAGGTAATCCTCATATACTGTTGGTGGGAATGGAAGTTGGTGCCACAATGGGGAACAGTAAGAAAGCTCCTCAAAAAAGTTAAAAATAGAGCTACTGGATGATCCAGTAATTCCACTACTGGATATCTAGCTAAAGAAAATGAAAACACCAATTTGAAAAGATACATGCATCCCCATGTTCACTGTAGCATTTTTTTTTAACAAGAGCCAAGATATGGAAACAACCAAAGGCTCCACTGATAGATGAATGGGAAAGGAAGCTGTAGTGTATGTGGAATACTACTCAACCATAAAAAAGAAATAAATCCTGCCATTTGCAATAACATGGATGGATCTTGAGGATATTATGCTAAGTGAAATAAATGAGACTGAGAAAAACAAATATTCATTTATATCTAGAACTTAAAAAACAAACAAATATAAAACAAAACAAAGCACAGACTCATAGATATATATAAAAGACTGGTGGTTCCCAGAGGAGAGGGGTGTTGTGGTTGGGAGTGAAATGGGCAAAGGGGATTTAGAAGTACAAACTTCTAGTTACAAAATAAGTAAGTCACTGGGATGTAATATACAGCATGAGAATATCAGTAACATTGTACTGTGAACGGTGACAGATGGTAACTAGACTTTGTGGTGACTGCTTCATAAGGCATGCAGATATTCAATCACTATTTGTACACCTGAAACTAATATCATGTATGTCAATTATACTTCAATAAATTAAGTAGGAAGGAAGGAGAGAAGGAAGGAAGGAGGAAAGAGAAAGAGAGAGGGAGGGAGGGAGGGAATAAGGTAGGAAAGAAAGAAGAGAAAATGGACTCAAAGGAAAAGTTTTAATGGAAGTTAATAGACTCAGGATCCTAGAAGTTACTGTTTGGTCTCTCAAATGGTAGCACAATTTAGTAGGCTTACTTTACAACAGATTTGGGCTACAAGGATGCATGTGCTACATTACTCCTTATGCTACCACAGTCACATGACATTCTTATTTTGCTAGTTGAACAAATGAGAGGCCATGAAATTGGTGGTAAGACAATCACAATATCCATTTGGATGTTGGGCCCATCTACTTCATAGTGAGCTCTGCTAGATTTCTGAAAATTTGACATATAAGTCTATCTTACATTTATATAGTTGTTTAATGTTTTGAAATTATATCATACATATCTTATTAATCTCTGTTTCCACTTCTTTTGTAGCAATTTATGTTAGAATCTGTGTAGGCCCTAAAATTCAGCAAATGATGAAGATGAAATAATTTTCCTTACTTTGGGGGTCCAAAATCCACCTTGCATTCATTCTTTTTCTTTGCTTCCTCTTCTTTCCTTTATTCTGTCATTCTCTTTTATTCTCTCCCTCCTTCTACACATGCATACTGACTTTCTTCTGTGAGACAGACACTGCAGTAAACACTGTCCTCCTTAACCTCAGGCAGCTGTAGGCAGTCCTTCCTGATTTTCTAAAACCTACACCATTAGGATCACAGCACTCTTTTGGCTCCACAATTCCAAACACTTTCATGTGAATGAACCAGACAAAGTAGCATGAAAAATATTTATTAGCTAAGCTTTATCCTCATTAATTTTCATTTCTACATCTCATTCCATCTCCTAGGTGGGGTGGACAGAAAAGAAAAAGCAGGGGTAGGTTAGCTCTATTATTCCCTCTAAGAATTGTCTATAGTGAAAGAAAAACAAGGTGTTGATTATACTAAATGTCATTAATTTTTGAAAATGGCTAGTCAAGCAGAGCTGTTAGAAAGCATGTACTACCTGTTACAGTGGTAGGAACACAGGACCTTCTACAATTACTTCATGAATGTTGCCCCTTGTATATTAGCCACTTAAGTAAGTGGATTTCCATCAATTATTTCTAATTATATGCCCTTCCTTCCAATTAACAAAACCTGACAATGATGTAGTCTCGTAACATAGAATTTTATTGTCCCAGCATTTTTCACTCTTCATTTTCACTCTTTTTCAATGGAACTTTTCCTTATTTCCCATAATTACTGCTGTGTTAAGAAGAATAGACCTCCTGAAAAATAATGATCCAGTGGAGCGGCAAGATATAATACTCAGGAACCTTTAGATTGCAAGGAAAAGACAGTAAATTTATTATATTTGGGGATTTCTAAGATTGTTTGGGCACTGGAGTCTTGGCAAATGGTCAGGAAAAAGCTCCAAAGGCTGTGGACGGCGAGCTCAGCTGTCATCATCTGGTCAGCATGGTCAGATCAGAACAAAGGGGCTTCCATTAATCAATCACCCTTTGCATTGGAGTCACTTGCTCGAGATACAAAACCCACATAGAGGCCTTCAGTTAGTTGATCCTAGACCAGTGGCTAGTGCCCTGAATAACAACACTGGCAAGTAGGAGGAATTCAGCTTCTCAAGTGGTAGAAAGAGCATCACCTTCAACCTACTATGGTATGGAGTGGGGGCAGTGAAATCCCTAAAAGAGAGAGAAGAGGGCGATGCTAACGAAAAATACTATTTTGTGTAACCTTTTAAAAATATGAAGGATTTGAATGATAGAAAGCATAATGGAATTTACAAAGTACAACTACAAGAGACAGATGGAGGGACTGTGGAAGGTAACAGAGATCACACGTTGCTAAGGCTTTTACAGAAACAGAATCCCAGTTCATTGAGTCTTGGTGCTGGAGGGACCTGAAGAGAGTTTGGCATTTACAGTAGTAATTCGGTTGATGATCAATATGATGTTTGGGATGAAATGATTTAAAATTGCCATTAGATGGCTTTGAAATAGGCTTGACTCCAGTTTTGTGGCATCCCTTTCAATGCTTATTCACATTTTCCCATGGTATCGGGCTCACCGTGGTGGGAAGAAGTCCTCCCTGGGCCTCTCCTTGTTTCTTCGATGCTTCTATCTGCTGTCTTATTGAGTGCTCAAGAAGTCCTTTAAAGCAGCAACCAAAGAAGATTTGCTGATCATACAATAAAGTTCTGAGGGGCATACGTGTAATGGTTGGGTTCACATGCAAATCCAAACTTTAAGCATTTTGATTAACTGACCATTTAATAATTGGCTGTTAAACTATTAGTTAAAATAAAACTCCTAATTTTTAACTGCTATGTTGTAATTGTAATTCCATTTATTTCATGGGAGCATTCAAAGTGTTACTTCTTTTACAAGCCTTTTGCTTATCCCTCTAAATAGACATAGTATCTTATTTTCCTGGAAACGTTTCATTTTGTTTCTAGCCTGTGTATGCTTGAGTCCAGAAAGTATATCTCACTTATGTTTGCATATCTGCATCTCTCTTTCTCTTTTTCTCTATGGCATATGAGCAACTTTCCCAGCAGCAATCTCTACCACACTATAATCTAGAGAAAGATCCATAAACGTCATTAAGAAATCCTTCAAAACTCCCAATACTGTTCAGGCATCAACCTCCTACCTAAAACAGCAAACAAATATTGGGCATTCATGGAAAATTAGGAAAGATTCAGAGTGTAAAATAAAGGGACAATTTCCACTTTATTTTTGGCCTGTTAGATGGCCAAAATTTAAGTCAAACATTTAAAAATATGCAATGAGTAGACAGTAGGTCCTCTCTTACTCTGTTTTAGGGCATGTAAATTGCTACAACCACTTTGGAGGGAGATTTATCAAAATTTAATGCAATTATAACTATGCCTCTCCCTTGACTCAGCTATTCCATTTCTAGGAATTCATCCTAGAGAAATTCTGGTATCAGTGAACAGAGATAAAGATCTAAGGATATTCACTGCGACATTGTTGGTAATATAAAAAACTGGAAACAATCCAAATGTCCAAAAATAAAGTAATGGCTTAATGAACGTGGTATATTCTCATAATAAAAGAGCACGCAGCTTTTAAAAGAAACTGAATAGATTTCAGTGTACTGATCTGGAAAGATGGCCAAAATATATACTAAAAACACCACACTAACAGTACATATAACTCTATTAAATCTATCTATGTGGTTGTATATGTAAAAGAAATATTCTATAGACATATACAGATATGCTGTAGCCACATACAGAAAACTGAAACAAATTACTTTGAGGAAAAGATTAATTGATTATAGCTCTTTATATATATTTTGCATTTTGCTAGCCTTTTCACATATATGGTATTGCCCTTATAATCAGAAAAGTTTAAAAACAAATTCATAGAATCTTCCTTTTGCATGTGTAAAGTCACACATGCATGAAGTTTAAAAAGTTTATGCGTAAGTGGAAAAATCAGATTGCAAGACAATGGACATGACATGTTTCTAGCTTTGTTGAAAACAGGCTTATTGAGAAAAAAGATTAGCTAGGTACAATCAGAATCTAACAATGTTTATTGTTGAAGGGAATTTGTGATTTTTATGCTTCCATGTTTAAAAAAAATTCTACAATAGGCCTGTGTTGTTTTTATAATTGGAAAAACACATAATAGTGCATCAATTTATAAATGACTCAGTTATTACACAAGTTATGGAAAGATTTTGATTTCAATTAATTGTAATCATTGAAATTTTAGAGAAAATTTGAAGAATTCATCATAGTTTTAAAATATTGTTTCATCGAATACTTATTAAAATTTCTTGATAATATACACAGAACTACTTACATAAAACAAATCTCAGTATAAATATCAGACATTGAAGGTTAATAAACATGAATTTAGGTTGTTAGTGTACTCAAGAGCCTTGAAAATTACACTCTCAGCAATTTTACAAAGAAGCGATTCTCAATGTTTATGGAGGAGTGGCAAGCCAAAAGTGTTGAAGATGATGGTGAAGTGAATAAGGATGACATCAGGAAATAAACATTTACATGTATGGATATATCATTACACATATTTAACAATAACTGTATACCAGCATTGTTCTAAGCACATTATAAATAGCGAGTTTTCCTTATCCTTACAAAAATCTTAGGAGTAGGGATTATGAGAATCCCTATTTTTTATAGATGAGGAAACAGGTGTAGAGAAATTCAGTAACTTTCTCAACCTCAGGCTATTATCCACTCAATATAAAGAAGCGCTGTTAAGGACTTTGGTAAAATTCCATTCCATACGTTCTTCATGTAACTATGATGCTTCATAGGACAAAATCTGCTCCTACAGTCACTTGGGTTACCCGCCTGCTCCTTTCAGTCCCCTACTACAAGCCTATCCATCAGATGAGATTTCTAATTTGTAAGAATTCTGGGAAGACTCTACCACCCTGAACATGACCTTAATATACCTTCCCTTATGTAACTCAAGTTTCTTTATGAATTATAAAGTTGAGAGAAGATTTCAAGTCCTGTGTATAATGGTACACATCCAAGCCAGGAACATGGAAGAGATAACAAATCCATCTAAAACATCTCTTTTTCGTCTTCTTTTCTAAATTCTCGCACTTCTGTCTCTTCCTCAGTGTTTATTGAGTGGTACATTTTCTCAGCCATGACTTTTTACTTATAGATTAGTTTGGATGAACCGCTAAAATATTAATTAATAAGCAGATTTTCCATCACACACACATTTTTGAAGTTATATGTACGTCCAAAGATGAAAAGAGAATTTAAATTAAATGATTTTCTAATGATAATATTTCTTGTGACCATGGGATATTTTGGTATAAATGGTTTTCCCAGGATTCCATAAAACCTGCCACACAAGCAAATCTTGATCAGATTCTCAAAGGAATCTCATTTTTTATTTTTTATTCCTAGCAGAGCTACAACATTAAAATCTGTCAAGAAAAAAAGGTCTTACAATACAGAGGAAAAACCACAACTAATTTTTATTCAGATGAAGGTGTATTAAAACGCAGTTGTAAGTCTTAAGCTATGCCTGCTTATTTCTTTCTCCCCTGCACCTCTATTTACTAACTCCTCACTCATCCCTAATCTCTGCAAAACAACATATTGGACTGGAGAGTAAAACTACTAGCTTTGGAACCTACCTCTCTCTCTCCTATTGTTTGTGCAGCTTTAGGCAAGTTCTTTAACCTCTCTGTGCCACAGTTCTGAAAAGTATAAAAAAGGAATAGTAATAATAGTATCCATATCAAAGGATATTTGTGAGGATTGAGTACCTTCATATAGATAAAGGACTTAGAGGAGTACCTGGCACATAAAACAGTCATATGTGCTTAGTTATTGTCATTTTATAAAGATTAAACCATGCAGTTCAAACCATGTAGTTGAATGCTTTTCTTTAGAACATTTATTTTTAATTATATATTTTTATTATAAAATCAATACCTGTTCATTACTGAACACATCAAAAAAATACCAATACAAGGAATATGAAATTTCTTCTAATTCAGAGACAGTGTCTTACTTTTTATGTGTACATATGACATGTATCATATACAAATATGTAAATGCTATTTTTTTCTGATTATAAATAAATGCAGCTCTAAGGAAAGTTGGTTCAAAATTATGGACCAAGTACCAGCATCTACTTTCTCTTCTCTCATGCCTCTTGTCCTTAAATATCTTAAATGTTCTGGAAATATATATTTCTATTTCATAGGCAGTGTCTTACTTTTTATATGTGTGTGTGTATATATATATATATATATATATATATATGTGTGTGTGTGTGTGTGTGCGTGTGTGTATATATACATTTTTATTTAAACACACGCGCACACACACACACACACACACAATCTGGGGAAACTAGTGGTGTGCCAAATGCTATTAGGATGAGCTATTAAAGATAAGAATTAAAGGGGTTGCGTAGAAAGAAATAGAGAAAACCACAGCCCTCTATGTAATATATACAGCAAAACTATTGAGGAGAGAATATAACCAGAGATGCTAAACACATGAAACAACAAATACACAGAAAAAGATGGGTCTTAAAGTAGAGGAATTGCTTCAAATTCTGTGTTCACAGAGCAATCCTGCTTCTCCAGTCCTAATGCCATCACGAACAAAAGCAGCAGCAGGCCACAGAGGCACTTGATCCTGAAAGACAGAAGTGAGTTGCTTCTAGTCACCAAAGTGATAGACAAGCTTAGATCACAGAGCTCCCATAACAGGTTTAAAGAAAAATGGAGTAAAGAGAGGTCTGTGAAGGAGAGAAACACTTGATGTGCTCAGTATCAAGCAAGCCATCTTCACTTTAGAATCTGGGGGATTCTAAATTGCTGGCTGTTTCTACATCTAAGCACCATAAAGTAAAGTCTCTAGGTCATGATGTTCCCCATCCTTACCAGGAGCCTGCAGGAATCCATCCCATTTATGGGATACTTTATTTTGGAAACACTTTAATAAACTGCAAAGAAAACTAATGCCAAATATCCATGATAACCAATTGGGTTCATCATTCAGAACTATGAATATGATGGAAACAAATATCTTAAAAGAGGAGTAAGCATATAGAATATATAACAAAAATGAGCATATAGAATAGCACATATGTGCATGAGAAAATATGCAATAATTAAAAACAAAGTCATAATTAACATCTTCAAAAATATTTGAGAGTTCTTTTTTCCTCAAATAGGAGCATGCTAATATGAAAAAGGAAGAATTAAGAAAGCAAGGAAGTTACTAGAAAATAAAAAATGATAACAAAATCTCAATAATAGAATGAACTTACTTGACAACATTACTCTTTGTAGTGAAGCAGTTCCTTAAGTGCAGAGAATGCTGAATTTAAAAACACATGCTTAGACATTTGAAACTTCTAAAGTTACTAAAAGCTTTCCAAGAGAGAGGGAAAATAGGAACAAGGGTCAGACTTTTTATTAAGTTGATGAAGGACCACACAGTGTCTTGAAATAAGACATCCTATGGGACAGCGACTTAAAACCTGGGCCTAATTAATGTTATATTAAAATAGGGTAAAATAAAAGCATTTACATTAAAATGTAATGAGACAATCTCTTCTTGAATTTAACTCTCTGAAATTTAAGATACACTGCAGCGAAGTGAAAAAATACATACAAAAAAAGAGGAGTATGTGAAGTTCAAGAAGCAAAACACAGAGGTATAAGTACAAATAATTTTAGCATTTACAGCAAAGACACAATGAACACCTGTCTCTCCCACAAATGGATTAGGTAAATATATTTGCCACAAATAAAAGCTTAATAATCTTACTATATAAAGAGTTTCTTAAAAAAAAAAAAACAATCAAGTAGCTGTATTTTTGAAGGGTTGATGTAACAATTTACCTGAGCAGAAATATACAAAGCTATAAAAAATGAATACAAAGCTATTAAAACTTAATAGTAGCTGAGATATGCAAACAAAAGCAATGTAGTTTCATATTATTACATGAAACTGGAAAAAATTCATGTATGTGATAAAATCTAATGTGGAAGAAAAGGCACTCAATATCGCAGGAGTAAATATTAGTTAATATTCTTGAAAATATACACCAACATTAAAAATACACATGTCTTTCAACCCAGGAACTACACTTCGGTCTATCTACCTTTGATGCTGGGGTTCTTGTTTGCGGAATTGAAGAATGAACTGAGCAAACACCCAAGGTAGGAAAGCCAGGCTAGAGGCTTTTATTCTTTTATAATTTATTTTGGTATCATTAATCTACAATTACATGTGCAATATTATGGTTATTAAACTACCCCCTTCAACAGGTCCCCCCACCAACTCCATTACAGTCACTGTACATCAGTGTAGAGATGCTATTGAATCATTCCTTGTCTTCTCTGAGTTGTACAGCCCTCCCCGTGCCCCCCCAACATTACATCTGCTAATCATACCGCCCCATTTTCCCTCTTGCCCCTCCCTTTGCACCAATCCTCCTCAGTTCCTTTCTCTTTGGTAACTATTAGTCCATTCCTGGGTTCTGTTGTTCCTTAAGGTTTTTTCTTTGTTCTTATACTCCACATATGAGTGAGATCATTGGATATTTGTCTTTTTCCACTTGGCTTATTTCACTAAGCACAATGCCCTCTAGCTCCATCCATGTTGTTGCAAATGGTAGGATTTCTTTGCTTCTTATGGCTGAATAATATTTCATTGTGTATATGTACTACCTCTTCTTTATAAATTCATCTACTGATGGACACTTAGGTTGTTTCCATTTCTTGGCTATTGTAAATAGTGCTGCGATAAACATAGGGGTGCATCTGTCTTTTTCAAACTGGGCTGCTGCATTCTAAGGGTAAATTCCTAAGAGTGGAATTCCTGGGTCAAATGGTATTTCTAATTTGAGTTTTTTGAGGAACCTCCATACTGCTTTCCACAATGGTTGAACTAATTTGCATTCCCACCAGTAGTGTAGGAGGATTCCCTTTTCTCCACATCCTCGCCAATATTTGTTGTTGTTTGTGTTTTGGATGTTGGCCATCCTCACTGGTGTGAGGTGATATCTCATTGTGGTTTTAATTTGCATTTCTCTGATGATTAGTGATATGGAGCATCTTTTCATGTGCCTGTTGGCCATCTGAATTTCTTCTACGGAGGTCTATTCAAGTCTCTGCCCATTTCATAATTGGATCATTTGCTTTTTGTTTGTTGAGGTGCATGAGTTCTTTATATATTTTGGATGTCAACCCCTTATCGGATATATCATTTATGAATATATTCTCCCATACTGTAGGATGTCTTTTTGTTCTACTGATGGTGTCCTTTGCTGTACAGAAGCTTTGCAGCTTGATATAGTCCCACTTGTTCATTTCTGCTTTTGTTTCCCTTGTCGGGGGGGATATGTTCATGAAGAAGTTGCTCATGTTTATGTCCAAGAGATTTTTGCCTATGCTTTTTCCTAAGAGTTTTATGGTTTCATGGCTTACATTCAGGTCTTTGATCCATTTTGAGTTTACTTTTGTGTATGGGGTGAGACAGTAATCCAGTTTCATTCCTTTACATGTAGCTGTCCAGTTTTGCCAACACCAGCTGCTGAAGAGGCTGTCATCTCCCCACTGTATATCTAAGGGTCCTTTATCATACATAAATTGACCATATATGTTTGGGTTAATGTTTGGATTTCCTATTCTGTTCCACTGGTCTGTGGGTCTGTTTTGTGCCAATACCAAATTGTCTTGATTACTGTGGCTTTGTAGTAGAGTTTGAAGTCAGGGAGCGTAAATCCCCATTTCATTCCTCCTTCTCAGGATTGCTTTGGCTATTTGGTGTCTTTTGTGGTTCCACATGAATTTCAGAATTATTAGTTCGAGTTCATTGAAGAAAGCTGTTGGTATTTCGATAGGGACTGCACTGAATCTGTAGATTGCTTTAGGTAGTATAGCCATTTTGACAATATTTTTTCTTCCTAGCCAAGAGCATGGGATGAATTTCCATTTGTTAGTTTCCTCCTTAATTTCTCTTAGGAGTGTCTTGTAGTTTTCAGGGTATAGATCTTTCACTTCCTTCATTAGGTTTATTCCTAGGTATTTTATTCTTTTTGATGTAGTTGAGAATGGAACTGTTTTTCTGATTTCTCTTTCTGTTAGTTCATCGTTAGTGTACAGGAAAGCAACAGATTTCTGTGTGTTAATTTTGTATCCTGCAACTTTGCTGAAATAAAATATTAGTTCTAGTAGTTTTGGAGTGGAGTCTTTAGGGATTTTTATGTACAATATCATGTCATCTGCAAACAGTGACAATTTGACTTCTTCTTTACCAATCTGGATGCCTTGTATGTCTTTGTTTTGTCTCATTGCCATGGCTAGGACCTCCAGTACTACGTTGAATAACAGTGGAGAGAGTGGGCATCCCTGTCTTGTTCCCGATTAGATGAAAAGCTGTCAGCTTCTCGCTGTTAAGTATGATGTTACCTGTGGGTTCGTCATATATACCCTTTATGATGTTGAGGTACTTGCCGTCTATACCCATTTTGTTGAGAGTTTTAATCATGAATGGATGGTGAATTTTGTTAAATGCTTTTTCAGCATCTATGGAGATGATCATGTGGTTTTTGTTCTTCTTTTTGTTGATGTGGTGGATGATATTGATGGATTTTCGAATGTTGTACCATCCGTGCATCCCTGGGATGAATCCCAATTGATCATGGTGTAGGATGCTCTTGATGTATTTTTGAATTCGGTTTGCTAATATGTTGTTGAGTATTTTTGGATCTACTTTCATCAGGGATATTGGTCTGTAATTTTTTTTTTTTGGTGTGGTCTTTGCCAGGTTTTGGTATTAGAGTGATGCTGGCTTCATAGAATGAGTTTGGAAGTATTCCCTCCTCTTCTATTTTTTGAAAAACTTTAAGGAGAATCGGTGTTTTTTCTTCTCTATATGTCTGGTAGAATTCAGAGGTGAATCCATCTGGTCTGGGGATTTTGTTCTTGGGTAGTTTTTTGATTACCGATTCAATTTCGTTGCTGTTGATTGGTCTGTTTAGTTTTTCTGTTTCTTGCTTGGTCAGTCTTGGAAGGTTGTATTTTTCTAAGAAGTTGTCCATTTCTTGTAGGTTTTCCAGCTTGTTAGCATATAGATTCTCGTAATATTTTCTTATAATTCTTTGTATTTCTGTGGGGTCCATCGTAATTTTTCCTTTCTCATTTCTGAATCTGTTTATGTTTGTAGATACTCTTTTTCTCTTAATGAGTCTGGCTTGGGGTTTATTTATTTTGTTTATTTTTTCAAAGAACCATCTCTTGGTTTCATTGATTTTTTCTATTGTTTTATTCTTGTCAATTTTATTTATTTCTTCTCTGATCTTTATTATGTCCCTCCTTCTGGTGACTTTGGGCCTCATTTTTTCTTCTTTTTCCAATTTCAGTAATTGTATCTTTAGACTATTCATTTGGGAATGTTCTTCCTTCTTTAAATAGGCCTCGATTGCAATATACTTTCCTCTTAGAACTGCTGTGTCCCACAGAAGTTGTGGCTTTGTGTTGTTGTTGTCATTAGTCTCCATATATTCTTTGATTTCTGTTTTGATTTGGTCATTAACCCATCGATTAATTAGGAGAATGTTGTTAAGTCTCCATGTCTTTCTAAAATTTATTTCTAGTTTTATACCTTTGTGATATGAGAAATTGGTTGGTAGAATTTCAGTATTTTTGAATTTACTGAGGTTCTTCTTGTGGTCTAGTATGTGGTGTATTCTGGTAAATGTTCCATGTGCACTTGAGAAGAATGTGTATCCTGTTGCTTTTGGGTATAGAGTTCTGTAGATGTCTGTTAGGTCCATCTGTTCTAGTGTGTTGTTCAGTGCCTCTGTGTCTTTACTTATTTTCTGTCTGTTGATCTGTCCCTTGGAGTGAGTGGTGTGTTGAAGTCTTCTACAATGACTGCATTGTTTTCTAATTCCTCCTTTAATTCTGTTAGTATTTGTTTCTCATATGCCGGTACACCTGTGTTGGGTGCATATATATTTTAAATGGTTATATCCTCTTGTTGGACTGACCACTTTATCCTTATGTAATGTCCTTCTTTATCTTTTGCTACTTTCTTTGTTTTGAAGTCTATTTTTGTCTGATACAAGTACTGCAACTCCTGCTTTTTTCTCCTTGTTGTTTGCATGAAATATCTTTTTCCATCCCTTCACCTTTAGTCTGTGTATATCTTTGGGTTTGAGGTGAGTCTCTTGTAGGTAGCATATAGATGGGTCTTGCTTTTTTATCCATTTAGTAATTCTGTTTCTTTTGATTGGTGCATTCAGTCCATTTACATTTAGGGTGATTATCGATAGATATGTACTTATTGCCATTGCTGGCTTTAGATTTGTGATTACCAAACGTTCAAAGGTAGCTTCTCTACTAACAGTCTAACATAACTTTCTTGTTAAGTTATTGTAAACACAGTCTGACGATTCTTTATTTCTCTCCCTTGTTATTCTTCGTTCTCCATTCTTTATATACCAGGTGTTTTATTCTTTGCTTTTAATTAGTATTTGGATGGTCTGCTTTCTTTGCTATGATTTTATTTTCTCTGGTGACATCTTTTTAGCCTTAGGAGTGTTTCCATCTAGAGCAGTCCCTTTAAGATTATCCTGAAGAGGTAGTTTAAGGGAGGTAAATTCCCTCAGCTTTCGCTTGTCTGGAAATTATTTAATCCCTCCATCATATTTAAATGATAATCGTGCTGGATACAATATTCTTGGTTTGAGGCCCTTCTGTTTCATTACATTAAATATATCATGCCATTCTCTTCTAGCCTGTAAGGTTTCTGTTGAGTAGTCTGATGATAGTCTGATGGATTTTCCTTTGTAGGTGATATTTTTTCTCTCTGTAGCTTCCTTTCATACTCTGTCCTTATCTTTGATCTTTGCCATTTTAATTATTATGTGTCTTGGTATTGTCTTTCTTGGGTCCCTTGTGTTGGGAGATCTGTAGGCTTCCATGGTCTGAGAGACTATTCCTTCCCCAGCTTGGGGAAGTTTTCAGCAATTATTTCTTCAAAGACACTTTCTATCCCTTTTTCTTTCTCTTCTTCCTCTGGTATTCCTATAATGCAAATATTGTTCCATTTGGATTGGTCACACAGTTCTCTTAAAATTCTTTCATTCCTAGAGATCCTTTTATCTCTCTCTGCCTCAGCTTGTCTGTATTCCTGTTCTCTGATTTCTATTCCTTTAACAGTCTCTTGCATCTCATCCAGTCTTCTGCTAAGCCTTTCCATCATTTGTCTCATCTCTACATTTTCTTTCCTCACTTCCCTCAGTTCCTCCCTTAGCTCTTGCATATTTGTCTGTAGATGCATTAGTATGTTTATGACTTTTATTCTGAATTCTTTTTCAGGAAGATTGTGCATGTCAATCCCATCAGGCTCCCTCTCTGGGGCAGTCTGGTCTGGGGTTGTCTGGGTAAGCTTTGTTTGTACCATATTTTTCTGTATTTTCATGGTGATAGAAGTGGTCAGAAAAAGAAAAAAAGATAAAGGGAAAATAGAGAAAAAAAAAACGCCTTTTGGGTGTAGTTTCTGTGATGATCCTGTAGGTGGCACTGCTGCTCCACTATTCCACAGCCACTCCGCTCCGCTGGGCCTTTTGTGACTCTGGTTAGGGAGAGAACGAATGAGAAGCTGGTCATTTCTGTGGGAAGTCTCAGTGCGATTGCCTTTTCCTGCCATAGTCCAATGGGACCGAAATTCCCCAGGACTCCCAGCCTGCTTGACTGAGTGCACTAGGACAATCCTGCTCCTCCATTGGGCCCCTGTCTCTTTAAGACCCCTCAAAAAGCACATGCTTTTTCTTTTGTCCCAGGGAACCGGCTGGGTGGACCTGCTGTCTTAGAATCTGCACGTCTGTCTCTCCAGTCTCTGATACACCGCGCAAAGTGTGTCAGTGTTCCTGGTGCAGATCACCCGGACTGGTTATTTGGTGGGCCTGTGCTTTCACTCCATCCCCTTTCTGAATCCTCTCCTCCTGCTGGGGCGCTGGGGTGGAGGAGTGCTCGGGTCCCGCCGGGTCGCGGCTGTGTATCTTACCTGCCTCACTGGGTGCCGAGTCCTCTCAGGCGTAGCTGCAGGCTGGTGTCATTCTGTATCTTCTGGTCTCTCTTTTAGGAGTAGTTGCATTTGCTGTATTTTCATAAATATATTTGGTTTTGGGAGGAGATTTCCACCTCCCTGCTCATGCCACCATCTTCCCGGAAGTCTCCACAGGGTAGAGGCTTTTATTTAGAGATACAGGGAGAGGAAAGAGCTCCTGGTTCATGCCAGGAGGGGACAAGAGAGCCCAGGGTGGTGTGTTGTCCAGGGGATTTGTAGGTAGTTGAGGATTTTTGGGAACCGACAAAGGGAGGCTGTGGACTTGTTAAAAGTGGGCTTAGGATGTTTGTCCTTGATGAGATATTAAATCCCTTTTAGCATGCTAAAGTGAATCTTACACATGATTACAAATAATTAGCATAATAAAAACATGGTCTACTTTCCTTTATCTGGGGAGTATCAGCTGATCTCACCGAAGAATGACTTTAGAGCTTAATGTTTAACACAGAGTTTTGGTAGGGGGTTTCCTTGCATGTAGTTACATTGGTCTGACTGCAAATACCTTGCCTTGCTTTTTCTGGAGGCCTTCACCCTACTCTAAGTCCACGGTCCCTGTCTCACCTTCAGAAGCATACATGCATGTACAAGGATGTTGTTTTGTTTCTGCATTGATTTCAGTGACCAAGTATTGAATGTCACCTAACCATCTATCAGGTTAAATTTAAGCATTTAACAAGTTAAAATAATGATGTTTCATTAATACAATAGAATAATTCACTTAAATTAGATTGTGTATGTAGTGAAATGAAAATATTTTTATAAATGTCACGAAGTGAATAAAGGCAATTTGAAACTGAACATATACTTTATGATGTCATGTGAAACAAGAAATACAGCTATTGTTTTAAATGTACTTAGATACTATCAAGTAGGAATTCAGATCAGCTTCTTTCAACAGGAAACATAAATAACATTTGCTTAAACAAGATAGGGGCCTATTATTCTGTCACATAGAAAGAAATGCAGAGAAAAACCATTCAATATTAGAAGAATATCAGCAAGGGTCCATGTTTTCTTACTGTTTTTTTTTGTTGTTGTTGCTGTTGTTATCTTTTTCAGGGTGTGGCTCATGTCATTGTCTTTGCCAGATAGGCTGCTGTCTCCTCCCTTCCCACAAGCTCTAGATAGAAGAAAAAAGGAAAGACAGTGAGTAAAGAGGAATATGACCCCTTAAAAGTTTCAGAAACGTAGTTTCCTAAAGCACAACATAATGACTTCTGCTTATACTCTACTGAGCAGATGACATCACACCTGTGTCTGCAAGGAAGCTAGTGGAATGATGTTTTTTTCCCTATCTTCAGAGACTGAATAAAGAATGGATAACATGTAGTCTTTCCACACATAATATATGACAAAATAAATAGAAAATAAAGGTCTGGGAAGAAGTCACAAACATCAGCTGTGGAAAAATGGTAGCTTATTAGGATTAGAGGTCAGGATGTGGATGAGAAATGTCAAAACATCAAGAAAGCAATCCCTATCAAAACATGAGTGATATTTATCAATGAACTAGAGCAAATAATCCTAAAATTCATATGGAGCCACAAAAGATCCCAACTAGCCAAAGCAATCCTGAGAAAGAGGAACAAAGCTGGGGGTATTATACTCCCTGTCTTCAATATATACTACAAAGCTACAGTAATCAAAAGAGTATGGTACTGGCACAAGATCAGACCCATAGATCAGTGGAACAGAATAGAGAGCCCAGATATAAACCCATGCATCTATGGTCAATTAACACATGATAAAGGAGCCAGGAATATACAATGGGAAAAGATAACTTCTCCAATAACTGGTGTTGGGAAAACTGGAAAACTGCATGCAATAGAATGGAAATGGATTACTGTCTACCTCCAAACACAAAAGAAAACTTGAAATGGATCAAAGGCATGAATGTAAGACATGAAAGCATAAAAACTCAGTAGGAAACATAGGCAAAAGTCTCTTGATCTAAGTATGAGCAATATTTTTCTGGATGCATTGCCTTGGGCAAGATAAAATAAAAAATGAACAAGTAGGATGACATCAAACTAAAAAGCTTCTGTACAGCAAAGGACACCACCAACAGAACAGAAAACAGCCTACAGTATGGGAGAATATATTTGTAAATGATTTATCTGATAAGAGGTTAACATACAAAATACATTAAGATTCTTATGACTCAAATCCAAAAAAACAAGTAACTCATTTAAAAAATGGGCAGAGGACCTGAACAGACATTTTTCCAAAGAAGAAATATAGATGGCCAAGAGGCACATGAAAAGATGCTCCATACTGCTAATCATCAGCAAAATGCAAATCAAAACCACAGTGAGATAGCACCTCACACCAGTTAGAATGCCCACTATCCAAAAGATAAAAAAGAATAAGTGCTGGCGAGGACATGGAGAGAAAAAGGAACCCTCCAACATTGTTGGTGGGAATGTAAATTGGTGCACTCACTCTGGAAAGCAGTATGAAGTTTTTAAAAAAATTAAAAATAGAAATACCGTGTGACCCAGTAACTCCACTCCTAGGAATTTATCCAAGGAAAACAAAATCCCTGGTTTGAAAAGATATATGTACCCCTGTGTATTATTATTGCTATATTATTTACAACAGCCAAGATATGGAAGCAACCAAAATGTCCATCAGTAGATGAATGGATAAAGAAGATGTAGTACATATACACAATAGAATATTATTCAGTAATAAAAAAAGAAAGAAATCTTGTCATTTGCAACAACATGGATGGACCTAGAGAGTATTATGCTCAGTGAAATACACCAGGCAGAGAGACAAATACCATATGATTTTACCTATTTGTGGAATCTAAAAATAAAACAAAATGAAATGAACAAAGACTTATAGATATTGAGAAGTGACTGGTGATTACTGTGTGGGAGGGGTTGGGAAGGGTGGGTAGGGAGATGGAGGGGGTAATGGGGCACAAAAATCTCAGTCATAATGTAAGTTGGTCACGGGGTGGTAGGGAAGCTTGGGAATATAGCCAATATGGTTGCTACATCTTCCTATGTTGACAGACAGTAACTGCACTAGCGGTGGTGAGGATTTAATAATGTGTGTAAAAGTTGTACAACTGTGTTGCATACTTGAAACTGATATGATTCTGCATTTCAACTATACTTCAATAAAAAAACAAGAGAAAGTACTTTAACTTTTTACTTTGTATTTTTGTTTTGAAAAACTGCAACAAGAATAGATTTTTGTATTGCTTGTATAAACCAAATAAAAATTAACAATTATTTGCATATTATTAATTAGAAATTAGAATTATAATTTAGAAATTTCACATTGGAAATTTTGAAGGCTACAGAAAAATCTAAAAGTAATTAAAACCACACAAAAATTCACTGCATTTCAACATACTGTTTTATGTATAATTTTAACATTACATATACATGCACACACACACAATGTACATGTGGGATTTCATTATAAATACAAGGATGATTAGGCTTTTGAATGATCAAGATATATAAACATTCTTGATAGCAGACAGTATCTGCCCCTTGGTAATCTTTGCCAATTAGAAAAATCCCTCTATTTTCAATGATTTTTAAAGATGTAGAGTTGCATTATTCAAGTCCTTTGAAATAAAAATAGTCTTTATGCTGCTCTAAACTTTGGAGACACATGTTGGTTTGGGAATTCTATATATAATGCCTCAGCTCTGTAAATAGGTAAAGAATATTCATTAATGATTTAATAATTTGTGACTACAATAAATATTTTAAAAGTCAAAAATGCAGTTAATGTATTTTTTTAAAAGTGTTTTAAAGGTTAATTTTATAGTATCAGCTGCAAGGCATATGTGGAAGAAGTTGTAACTTAGGTTGTCAAAAACAGCTGGGGTCACCTTAATGTAAATTGTTCGTTCCAACACTGGGGTATTTTATCCACATTGTTCTCTACCCCTGGGGCCAGCACAAAAGGATGAAGGGTGTGGTGATTGAAGTATAGTAAGGTATTGTCACTGTAGCCTCTCCCCTTCTTCCCTTCCATCCTTGTTCTCTTAAAATTATCTGTTAACGACTTATTTCTAAATATTTCTCTACCTTTTAAAATAGTACTTTACACTTGGCAGAGTAGAACAGACTAGGCTGTTGATGCAACTTTTATTAATACATGAAGTAACTTTAATTATTCATCTAAGCTTTTGGATTCTTCAGGTAGGCGGTATTTGTGTTTATGTCTCCATCCATGGACTGTTAATGTAGGAGAGACATGGGAACCTAAGCCATTTTTTTTTTACAGTGGTCATATTAAAAAAAAAGAAAAAAGAAAAGGATTAGCCCTAGCAATGCAATAGATTTGGAAAATATTTACCACATTATGTATATACCACAGAAAACTTTATCTATATTTGCATAGAATTCTCCTACATTTAACAACTAATATTTACTTTCATGTAACAGCATATAATAGATATTCATAGAAACAATAAGCAGGTAGCCCGTGACCCTGATTCTGGACAGTCATTTTTGTTTCCATTCTGGATTTTAATAATGGGACTATTAATGTTCCACAGATAGAACATTCCTACAAAACACTTGCAAATGTTTTTATTAGGGAAATTTTAACTGCTTTAAAAATTGAAAGCATAAAACCCTTGAAAAGAAACAGGAATATGTATTTTAACAAATTATTGATAATCATGTTTTCACCAGTGTTCATTATTTTGGAATGTAGGAGATAAAAAGATATGATTTTGATGATCTTTTTCATGATTTTTAAATATAAACAATAATTTCATAATTCAAAAAAATTTGAATTCATTTTTTTATCTTTTAAACTTGGACAGTGTCTTAAATATCTACTATAAATATTCAGTTAATGCTTTTTATCTCATAGGTGAGAAAATGACATACTTTGCCAATACTATATTTTTAACATGAGTTCACTTACATCAATATTATTATAATAATGATTACATCATGCTTTGGAAGAGAAGTACAGAGAAGGTTGGTATTAACATGCACGACACACCATTGTGATATCAATACTCATTTTACTGTTCAGATTTTTTTAAGCTAATAGCTGTCAAAAATACCCATTATAGGCTAGTCTATAATTTGTAGAAGTCAAGTAATACATTTTTTCTGAAGGTATAATGGATGCTCCATGGAGCAATTATTTTAGAAAGACAACTTCATCTCAGCTGTCTTATGCCAGCAGAACTATTTAAGAGCCTGAGATGCATAATTCAACATGGAAGGGCTGTCAGAGTTGAGAATACCTTTAAATTATAAAAACTTAGCACCACAATTCAGTTATAATTATAATGGAAATGTAGTTTTCTGTCATTTTATCATGGCAAACATCTCTCAAGAAGCAATTTCATGTGTTAAAATATTTTGGCAAAGTGACTTTTGATTCCAAAGAGATACAGATTATCTGGTTTTATACCTGAATATTTTTCTTACAAATTGAGTTTAACAGCCTGTACTGCTTAAGATGGCAAACATAAAAGTATTATTAAAATCCCATTGGAAAATCTCACGAGACCATAGGCTACAGTAATTCACCAAGGCAGGCCTGGTTATGCACAAAAATGTATTATTTTAATAGCAAAATATGACAGGCAGTTCTTCATCTGACATGCAATTATTTTATATGGTAAATATCTGAATATAAAAAGGTTGCCATTCAGACAGAGTCTCTTTCTAGCAAGTATTTTTGTGATTAAAAATTAAAGTGAAGGAGTCATAGTTTAATATTTTCCCTGATTCTTAGGCTCATTGCCTTTGATGACTTACCTAAAACATTCTACACTCCAGATGGTAGCTCTTGTCTTCCTCCAGTTCTATAAAACTTTAACTGTTGTGGGAGAGTAAAAAAAATAGCACAGTAGCATATATCACAAACTTTAAGACTTCCTGTAAGTTCCAATAGATGGAATGTTTACATGAGCCCAGAATCCACAGTTGTAATCCACCATTTTGAACAACAGGAGTTATACTGGCCACTCAATTTTGCAAACTGTCATTAATAATATTTCCCTAGGATAATGAGTATATTTGTTAATTGGATGTTAGCATTCTTTTCATATTGGCCATGATAAACTCTTATTCTTTTTCTAGAGTTTGAATAAACATTGGACATCTGATTTATTTCCAAAAATGAGTAGGCCAATACATTTATTCTGCTATATACAATACTTGTGCAATTTTTATTTTAAACTTACCTGAAGATAACTGCCCATTACTATTCAAAGTATTGAATTGACCATTTTCAACAAAACCAGGTCACCAGAACTACACCTAATTAAAACAGATTGGTGAAAAGAGGTAACAATTCAAATTTGATTATATTTTCAATTCAAGAAATGTTTGTTGAGTGCACAATATACCCGAGGTGTTTTTCGAGCCACTGTGGATATATCAATAAAAAGGAGAGACAAAAATTCTATCATGTGGTTTATATTATTCATCTAAAAGAAAAACAGAAAATCGAGTTGGTTGAACAGAAATTTCAGAGATAATTAATACATTTAACTTAGATGATTTTATCATAAGACTTCAATACTTCCTAGAAATGAAGATATAATTCAATAGAATCAAAGAGAGTCTTATTATTGTTCTTATTTTGAGTTGTAAGAAAATATTTAACCTAACACATATGAAATCTCTAAAAATAAGGGCAAAACGCATATCTTAAAGGAAGGGGACTAGGAAGGGAGAAAGGTGTATCATGTATTTATTGTATGCTAGGCTCTTTAACTTTATTATACATTATAATCCAGACAATAACATTGAGAGGTACAATCTCCATTCCTTAGTTAAAAATTGAGAATCACAGAATTAAGTAGTATCCCCAACAATCTGTAAGATCTAAAAAAATAATTACATCTATATATTTCCAACTCTCCAACTTCTACTAAATTATTTTTAGGAAATTTTCACAGATCAAACCATCTGAAATGATATTTGGAGAAACATTAATTCATTTCCCTGCCTATGGAGAGAATCCACTGTCCCTAAGGAAGATGAGTTCTCTAAGAGGACATTTTATAAACTATTTTAATATTATTTTTGGTAACACCTGGGACAGACTTTCTTCTATTTGTGTTGAATTTTTGCTTAAATATGCCCACACATACTTTTGAAAAAGATATCATCAAAGATTTAATTTTGGAATGCAAAACTTTTCCTTCTCCCCACTACTTTGCCTATTGTAATTCAAGATAATATAGCCTTAGAATTAGTAACTGAAAAATTTCCATATTAAGATAAAAATGTATAATTGCTGTATTCTTCTTGTCCAGATAGTTTTATAGATATTATAATGCACTGATTTCTTTATCTTCACCAGAATCAAATGTGTTTTGCTGAAAAACTGAATGTGGTTATAGTATTATATTATTGTCTCATGGAGGAGGTAATCATTATCTAGAAAATATGGAATGCATTACAGTAATGTACTACACATATGATTACTTCTAGTATAATGCAATATAATGCTTAAATTAATTCCAAGCAACTTCCTAATTTTATTTTAGTACAACCAGATTGCAAGTCACAGGGAAGTAAAATATAAAACTTAACCAATATTTTATTTGATTCATTTTGATTGAATTTAACTGCTATAATGCATGAAGTTTCTGAAAACATTAATTGCTTTAGAAGGAAGTTTAATAATTTGTCTTTGGTAGTCACTATGAATAAATGAATATAATTGAGAATTGACATAGTAATATGCAAAGTTCTATTTGTGTGGGAGTTGGGTAGAAGAAAAATTTTCAAAGAACAGGGAGAAAGAGGAGAGAGAAAGAAGAAAATGGAAGGAAAGCAATAGGGAGGGAAATTCATAAAAAAAGGAAAAAAAAGAAGGATCCAGGGCAATTTAAAGAAGGGTAGATATAGCAAGAAGAGGAGAGAATATGTGTTTGTTCAGCAAACTGGAAAACTAAATGGGCAAAGCTCTCAGTTTAACTTTAGATTTACCTTTTTCGTGCTCTTTTCTAATGTAACAGTTCAAATGGAGACTTAAAATTAATGCTATAAATACAGTCTTTTAATACAATGTTACATAGTGCAGAACACCACATTAGGTGTTTCTAATGAGTCAACAAAATTTCTACATTGCCCTCTAATACTCTAAAATGAAGAAATTTAATAGTAATTAATAATAAATATATGCATTTTAATAGAGGAAGAGTTAGTTGTACAACTTTTATGATGCCAGGCTTGGTGTTCAGCTCAAATTGCAAGGCAGAGTGTTTGTGGTGTGCGATCCTGTCAACAGATTTTTCCTTTGGAAAAAGAGACTTTGAAAGTGGCTCATAGTCTCATCAGTTAAAAGGACAGTGTGTTGAGCTTTGATTTTTTTTTCACTCTGCTTTTCCATCTCTCCTTCTCTTGATCATTCTGCCTCTTTCTTTCTCTGACACAAAAATACAACTATTAATCCAGTAGAATTAGGTATCCACATTTACCAGTCTGTGACTGAAGCTATTATACGGAGAGGTAAATCATATTCTTATCTTGCTTTTAGTTGTATAATCTGTTTTAATATTGTAACTAGGTGGTTAAATTAACCTTAAAACATGTTTCATCACAGTTTATTTAGTGTTGTGGATGCCATATATTGTAAGTTTTAAAATAGCAAATGACACAATTAACAAAGACATATTACTGATTGAGAGTGATATTTCCATCACAGAAAATTCCAAGATACCAAAATGATAGAAACTACTTGAGTAGTACTTTACTTGGATGACCTATTAAGCATCATAAACTCCTGACCTCCTGCAGTCTTATTCTACTACCATACTTTCCTGTTTAAGTGATCTAGGCACTTTCAAAGTTTATTTCTTCAAAAGAATATTTTGAATTGTTGGAAACTCCAAATACCTGATATTCAAGCAGAAAATTTGGAAACCACACAAAAGCAAATATCCCCCAGTCACTTGATATCCCACTAACCCCCCCAAATGTTTTTTTAAACTAGAATTCTGCAGTGCATAGAGAAAAATCACAAAAAAATAAGAAAAAATATTTGGACAAATCAGCATCTGAATGAAAGGTAAGAGACAGGAACAGAATTTATTACTGAGTGGCAAACCTTGAGAGGAATTAGTTCCCAAACCAAGTTCCAAGTATAGTGAACGAAGAGGATATAAGGGAGACGAGGAAGGGAGTGGAGTTTGGATAGAA
The DNA here is from genome assembly GCA_032199065.1 of Smutsia gigantea. NCBI lineage: Eukaryota > Metazoa > Chordata > Mammalia > Pholidota > Manidae > Smutsia > Smutsia gigantea. The sequence goes on along the minus strand of JAVSCE010022006.1, from coordinate 68,732 downwards.
GAGTGAAGATCGAAACAGATACAAACGTCAGATTTTTAGTTTTCTATTTTTTTAATTGGTGCCTGACTTACATATATCATGTTGTAATCAATAGTACTGTAATACCTTTCTATGTTGAAGATAGTAACTACACTTCCTGAGGTGAGCTTTTAATAATGTAGATAACTGTCAAATCACTATGTTGTACACTTGAAACCAAAATAATATTGCATCTCAACAAAACTTCAACAAAATAAATACAAAAAAAAGATACCATTTTGTAAATGAAGTGGATGCAGCAAACATTCTTTGTTGTACTTAGCTTCTTTATATGCCAGAATTTCCCCAGGCTCAGTAGGCTGTTTAGAAAACTCCCTCTCCTCCCAGATTCCACTTTCTTTGCTTCTCCCCATATACATATACTTCATAAGTCCACATAACTTTTTAATATGAACTCTAACAAAAACTACACACGTCTACCTCTTTTGTAGCCTAAGGACTGGTAAAACAGTTACATGGGCTGAGTTGAGGGAGCAGACCCAGCTAAAGAGAACTCTATGCCAGGCTAATGTTCTAAAATCAGTAGTTTTAACATGAGTTTCATTTTATTAGACTGTGTTAAAGTCAGAGCCCATCATTGCCAGGTCCAACCTTTCCCTTTCTTCCAGATTTCAGTGAACCTTTATGATCTCAAAAATGTCTTGGTCCAATATTTGTGAATTCTATTAGTGGAGGCATTCTTGCACTTACGTCAAGTTATACTGCATATAAATGGAGGATAAAAGGATTACCAGATTATAAATCAAATGAGAGTTTCTGGCAATATAAATCTCAGCTATGTCAGGCTCTTGTGTTAATGGAATTGAAGAATTCCATTGGCCCGTAAGAATTTAAATTCTGTGTTAGAGACCTCACTAATTTTTCACAGGACTCTCTCAGTAAAACACTGAAAAATAAAGTGGGATATATGCAAGCAAGCAGATTTGTATCAGATCTTAAAATTGTTTTTTAAAATATCATATTTTTTTGGCAATATAATATTGCCAAAAATATTACTGGTATTTGAAAATATAACATCCATATTATACAATTCTAAGGCTTGTCTTGGAACTTATTTAGCACTTAATCAGTCAAACAAATGCAGCCAAATTGTGTTAAATGCAAACTAGATAGTATATTTAACATTGAAGTAAATGATGTGATCTGGACAATGGATTTAGAATCCAATAAAATAGTGTCTGGGTTGGTCAAATGGCAGAACTACTTATGTTCAAGCTTATCAATCAATTCAGCCACATAACTATGATAAAATTTGTGACATTATGCATTTTTTACATACACGTAAGTTCAAAATTAACTAGTTATTGGAATTAACATGGTTAAGCAGCTGTGTTAGGTTAAGTAGTAATTAGTTCTTTCTCTCTATATATATCTAAAATATCAATACATATGGTAATATTAACTTGGTTCATTAAAAGTCATATTTAATATGTGGTAGTTATATATGGGAAAAGATTTTAGGTGATGAAAATATTCTCTTTAAATGGTAACTTTCAAATATCAGTGTTTCTTCAATATAGTTTGGGTATATTCTAATATATTGAATATCAATTCCTTCATGAGACAAATATTTGTTGAGCATCAAGAATGGACACAGAAGTGTGCTAGGTATGGCACTGTGATGCACGAGTTATCAGGGCTGCCTACGCAAATGGGGGCAAATTATTAAGGTCGTCTTCAAGAGGCATTGAAGGCATTATTCTTTCCCTGTGAGCTGTGATGCTTAGAAACAAAGTCTTCTACTCAATAATTTCCCCCCAAATTTCTCTAGGATTAAGCATGTGACAAACAGCTATTATCTGCACCAGGTTGCTCCGTGATCTCTTTTAATTCTATTGTCTTAATATATTTCTGCCTTTATTTTCCCTCTTATCCTTGATGTTAGACAGAAAGGAGAGATCCCATATCGTGTGTCTGACCAAAGTATACAATATACCCCAGATCTTTTAGTGCTTAAGAACAGTGTCACAGATGTCAAACTTTATTACAGGAGAAAATTGATCTCAGAATAAAAACTGCTGACTCCTTGCCTCACAACATCCTTTCTTAAAATATTTTGAAGTCCTGTTTAAAAATCTGCTTTAAATCTGGGCAGAGAACACTCATTACCTTAGATCCCATGATGAGTCATGGATATAAAGGGCTCTGAAAGAACACTACCCCTGGCCTACCGCTCTTCTACATTATCCCAAGTCCTAGAGGACCATTTTTCCCAAAGTGGATGCTTCAAAACAGTTTCCATAGTTTAAACATTTACAATGAATTTAGAAGTACAGACTATATTTCAGCAGGCTTTCAATAGGACTTTTGACATGGACCTTCAAGAGTACACCAGGCCCTGGAAGGCAATGTCCAGGCACTTGGAAGATAGGGAAAGGCATTGCAAGCCAAAGGAAAAGAATAGGCAAGACCATGGAGGTAGGTGCCAAATGATGAAGGATTGCAGCATCTGAAGGAGATATCAGGTGGATGGAAGAAAAAGAGATATATTACAATTTACAGAGCTGTGTCTGGAAAAAGTATGAAAGGGAAAACTGAGGACTTGATTCAGGAAGATCAACTGGGCAATTATTACAAGAATTATGTAAAAAGTGATAAAGCCTCACAGCTGGAGTGAGAATGACAAAGAGTGAGATTCAAGAATTAGTTCAAAAGAGGAATTGAGAGTGATATTTTCACTATTGCTCTATACTATTATTCATCTGTTGATGTGGGAATGTACCTGGCATAGGATTTAACCGAGGTCAACATATTGATGGGACTGCATATTAGATGTGTAATTTTTGACAAGTTATTTAATCCTTCTAAAGTTTCAACTTCATTATCCAAAAGGTGAAGACAACAATAAATACAAAATTCATAGAATTTGGGGACTTGCAAACACTCCATAGATGGTAGCTTTTAGGTATTAGATATTTTCCCTTGCTATAAGCATCCAAACCTGGACAATTGTAGCAAGAAAAATTTTAACTGTTTTTAAATTTAGTGTGGATATTTTGACTTTTATCACCTTTCCAGAGAAATCATTTATTCACTGGAAATTTTTGAAAATAGATTTCTTGGGATAAAAGCTAAGCCAGCTGAATCAAAATATTCACAAGTGGAATATAGGAGTCATTATTTTTAGCTTCCTAGAGATTCTAATGCATATCTTAAATTGATCACTACTGTCCTAAGTGTTCCAGGCCAGTACTTCTCAAAATTTAATGTGAATAGAGATCACGTGGGGAACTTGTTGAAATGCAGATTGATTCTTTATGTAGGGCTGGAGTCTGAGATTCCAAATTTCCAAAAAGACCCCAGTGGATGTCATAACTGATGAATGGAGCAAACCTGAATAATAAGGATCTAGATGATTACTAGATGATGTAGTAATAAGGATATACATAGAGGCTGCTGTGGACAGGGAAATTTTCCTGAAGCTCAGGCTGAGAATGGGCTGCTTATGCCACAAAGCTATAGTAACCAAAGCAGTTTGGTACTGTCATGAAAACAGACATAGATCAATGAACTAGAACTATGAGGTCAGAAATAAAGCCACATATATATAGTCAATTAAGTTAAAACAAAGGAAGCAAGAATATACAATGGGGAAAATACGGTCTTTTCAATAAATGATGGTGGGAAAACTGGACCGCTATATGCAGGAGAATGAAACTGGACCACTTTCTATATATCATATACCAAAATAAATTAAAAGCAGATTAAAATTTGAATGTTAGACCCCAAACCATAAAGCTCCTAGAAGAAACATAGGCAGTAGGTTCTTTGACACTGGTTTTAGCAATATTTTTTGTACCAATCACCTCAAGTAAGAGCAACAAAAGCTAAAATAAAGAAATGGGATCACATCAAACACATAAGCTTATGCACCAGGAAGGTTACCATCGATAAAATTAAAATGCAACCTGTCTGGTGGAAGAAGATACTTGAAAATTATACACCTGATAACAGGTTAATATCCAAAATATAAAAATAACATACAATTTAATATCAAAACACAACTAAATTTAAAAATGGGCAGAGGACCTGAATAAACATTTTTCCAAAGAAGACATACATCTGTCAACAGACTAACAGGCCAACAGGCCCATGAAAAGATCCTCCACATCACTAACCTTCAGGGAAATGCAAATTAAAACCACAAAGAGCTACCATTTTATATCAGATGGGTTATTCCAAAAAATAAAAATAAAAAAATAACAAGCGTTAGTGAGCATGTTGAATAAAGGGAATGCTTGTACACTGCTAGTGGGACTATAAATTAGTGTAGCCACTATGGGAAAATAGTATAGAGGTTCCTCCAAAAATTGAAAATAGAACTATCATATGATTTAGCAATTCCGTTTCTGGGTATTTATGTGAAATGAAAACACCAACTCAAAGAGATAATGAATATAGGGGTGCATATAATTAATGCTTTATTATTTACAATAGCCAAGATATGGAAGCAGTAAAGGAATCCATCAATAAAAGAATGGATAAAGAAGATGTAGTGTGTGTGTGTGTATATACATAAAATGGAATATTGCCCAGCCATAAAAAAGAATGAAACCTTGCATTTGCAACAACATGGATGGATCCTGAACATATTATGCTCAGTGAAATAAGTCACATAAAGACAAATACTACAGTATTTTACTTATATGTAAAACCTGAAAAACAAAACAGACCAACAAAACAAAATAAAACCTAGACTCATAGATACAGAGAACAGATTGTCAGTTGCCAGAGGGGAAATGCTTGGGGAAAGACATGGGTATGTAATATACAGCGTGGGGAATATAGTAAAAAATATTGTATTGACTTCATAAGGTGATAGAGGGTAACTAGACTTTGTGGTGAACACTTCACAATGTGTACAAATGTTTTCAATCACTATGTTGTACACCTGAAACTACTATAATATTGCATGTCAGTTATATTTGAAAGACAGAAAGAAAAGAAAGAAAGAAGAAAGGAACGGAGGGAGGGAGGAAAGGAGGAAGGAAGGAAGGAAGAAAAAAGTAACTGTTATTTGGTGTAATTGTATCTTGGGGCCTATGAGTCTTCACAGGGCAGCTCACATCCTTGGCACAATACAATAACTCAAGAAACATTTGTTAGAAAAATGAATGGAAAGAAGAACTAGTTTTCCTGTATGTCTTCCCAGACAACATGCATGGACCAAGAAGGTAGTTTGCTAAGTGAAATAAATTAGAGGGAGACAAATACTGTATGATTTCACTTATATGTGCAATATAAAAACAATAACAAACAAACAAATAAAACAGAAACAGACTCATAGATAGAGGAAACAAACTGTTGTTTACCAAGTTGGGGAGGGACTGGGAAGTGGCCAAAATAGGTGAAATTAAGAAGTACAGACTTCCAGTTATAATATAAATAAGTCATGGGGATGTAATGTACAGCATAGGGAACACAGTAAATAATATTGTAATAACAAAATATTGTTTTACGGTAATGGTAACTAGACAGCATGAGGATCATTCTGCAATGTTTAAAAATATTGAATCACTATGATGTACACCGGAAAGTAAGACCACATGATGTGTCAATTACACTTCAATTAAACAACAAAAATAATGGGCTATATTCTGATGGTTGGTGAAGGACGGGGGTTCTATTTTGGTGAGGTAGAACAGAAAGAACAAAGAGTGTATATGTAAGATACATGAAGAATGAAATAAAATTAGGTGTTGGAAGAGCAGTAGAAGATAAAGCTGGAGCCTGAAAGATGTGAGACCAGCCTGAGACCTTGAAAATTCTGAAGACATATACAGGCTTTTACTTCTGATTTAGACAGAAATGGAAGGGAGCCCTGAAACACACTGAAACATGGAAGGGAGTGCTTGGGTTTAGGAAGACGTCTCTTTGTGCAGGTTATGTATACAGAGTTGCTAGAGCTGAAGGATGGAGTAAGGGAGGGGCAAAAGGCAGTCCTGCCACTAATGCTTAAGGGCCTTGGCAAGAATACAAATGGAAGTAAAATCTTATAAAATGTAATATTTACAACAATAAATATCATTGATTTTATATATGTCAGGCCCTCGGCTAAATACTTCATGGTGGTTATATAATGTAATTTTCAAACTAGTGCTATGACATAGGTAATATTATCTATTTTATTGGTTGCAAAAATAAATAGAAAATTATTATCTTGCTCAAGATCACAGTAATGATAATAAATGTAGATCCGACTAATCTGTTTTTCCATTATTTGTCAGATTTTCAAAAACATCATTCTACTATTCCTACTTTTAAAAATCCCAGTTACCACGCTTATGACTGTATATTTGTGTCCTGCTGAAATACTGCTTTAGTGCAAACTGAGTAAGCAAATTTCTCCAAATTCAGCTATAAAGGTCAAAACATCTTGCATGCTTTGATCTCTGAAACCTTATAATCCTGTGTTTTTGTGGGTCTATACATGATGGTTTGGAGAAAACTTTCTAAAGAATAATATCATTATTTTGATATTGAGATTATAATACCTATTTGTGCTGGTTATTAAAGACTTGTTCTTTAAATGAATCTCAGGATATTTATGCTGCTTGGGATATGATACTGGGATATGACAGAGCTTTGTGAAGTTTTGTTTTTTAAAATGGCTTTATTGAGATATAATTTGCATACAGTAAAGTTTACCCATTTAAAGTGTATATTTTCATGTTTTTAGTATATGTAGTTATTCAAATATTACCACAGTCTACTTTTAGAACAATTTCATGACACCAAAAAGAAATCTATACCAACTCCAGCCCTAAGCAACCACTTACTCACTTTCTGTCTCACAGAATGACCATTTCTTATTTATGTAATTTTCACATTTCATATAAATGTTAAAATACAATATATGTTTTTTTTTCTACTGGGTTGACACAATGTTCTAAGGTTTCTGCATGTTGCAAATGGATGAGTACATTCATTTATATTGCTGAATATATTGTATGTATGTACCACATTAAGTGTATCCATTAATCAGTCAATGGACAGTTGGGTTCTTGACACGTTTTGGATACAGCAAATAATACTGCTAGAAACACTTTTTGTGAATATGTTTTTCATTTCTCCTGATACACAGAAGTGCAAATGCTGGGTTTTAAGATAACACCATTGTAATTCTGGGGGGAAAATCTGTCTCCCAGACTGGGCAAAATACCTTTGAGCCTGAAATCAGTCCAAAGGAGAAATAAAGCAGAAGAAACCCATTTATTGCTTACAAGCAGTCGTCCACTTCTGCTCATCCGTGTCTCTTGTGACTGGGCTGCAAAAAAGGACGGAACCTCTCCAGTCCAGATACGTCCTCCCTCACCCCTGTGATTACCTATTGAAATGGAGATGAACTACTTCTCCCCACCCTTTGGAGACACCTATTTATATGGAGATGCACTAAGGCCACGTGAGAAATTCTGGAAATACTGCAATTTTACCCACAACCATGTTCAACATTTTGAGGAACTGCCAAACTTTTTTCCAAATTGATTTCACTATTTTATATTCTTTCTAGCAATACATTAAGATTCTAATTTTTCCACTTCTTTGTCAGCACTTATTATTATTGTCTTTTTGATCTAGCCATCCTAATGGGTGTGAAGGATATCTCATTGTGGTTTTAATTTGCATCTTCCTAATGACTAATGATACTGAGCATTTTAATGTGGTTATTGGTCTTTTCATACCTTCCTTGAAGAAATGTCTATTGAAACACTTTGGCCATTTTTGAATTATTTCTTTTTTTATAATTAAGTTGCAAGTGGTCTTTATGTATTCTGGATACAAGTCCCTTATTAGATATATGATTTGTAAATATTTTCTCCTTATGGATTGCCTATTTACTTCCTTGCTGTATCCTTTGGTTACAAAGGATTTTTTAGATTTTTTTATGAAGTCCAACCTGTCAGTCTTCTATTAGTTGTGCTTTTGGTACCACATCTAAATCACTGTCTAATATAAGGTCTCAAAAATTTGCTTCTGCTTTTCTCTAAGAATTTTGTATAGTTTCAGCTCTTACATTTAGGCCTATAATCCATTTTGAGTTATTTTTTGGGTATGATTAATATGAGAGTGAGAAAGCTTGTCTTTTAGGTTTGGATTCAAAACATGCAAAAATGTCAGTGACTTTATGGTAAAACATAAACTTACTACTTAATTCAAGAGCAAGATTTGAAACAACTTAGTATGCCAGAGAATCTACCCTTAAATTTTCAGCATGTGCACACTGACCCAGGAATATGATATAACCCAGAATAGGATAAGATTACCCTAGATAATGTGATTTGGCAGATCTGTCACAAGACTTAGGGTTCCAAAATTCTTACAAGAGCCTTATGCAGATAATATGGTACTTCCAAAACCGACTGACAGAAACTCATTAAATGAATGTATTTCAGCAAACAGATTTTTAAGATACTTTTTTAAATTTGTTTTTGAAAAATGTGATAAACCCAAAATGATGGTAGATATCCAGGCCCTGAGGACTGAGAATGATTTTACTATATGCTATATATATATATATATACCACCATAACTATACAAAAGGTACCCTCTGTTTCCTTAAATCTTGCCTTCAGTGTTTGTACAGCAAGAACGTAGCCACCATCACTTTCCTGACCTACCAGTTTACAGACCATTCTGGCTCTAGGTGACAGGGAGAACAATTTTAGAAAGAGATTCCCAGGGAACTGCAGAACATGCCAGCAAAATGCACATATTTTCATGAAAAATATCTTTTAGTCCAAATCTGTCCTTAAAATGTAATTTTACCATCAAAATATCATGTATTCTAGCTGTTTTCTTGCCATTTTCCACTATCTTCCAATCTCTCTTTCAGACAGTCTTAGTCAAAAATAACATGCTGGGAAGGTCTGTCTTGACAATTGTCATTAAACTAAAATCTGCTTGCTATAGATTTCGTGCAAAACAAACTTATCATTTCTAATTGTTTTGAGGGATGAGTATGAAAAGGAAAGCAGTCCCCAGAAAGCACACCCCACTAAAAATCCCCAAATGGTAACATCATATACATGAAATTGGGAGAAAAACTTTCATTTATTCAAAAATGTGCAACATAAGTAAAGACAGATGCCAGTCTAAGGGCTGAGCAGGTGTAATCCTGTAGTGTATTTTGCCAATTGTAGGACAACACAATTGTTAAAATCTTCCTTCACTGTGAACAGTTTATGCAGAAACTGTGTAGGATTTTGTTTCTGAAATGCATCCCATTATTTTTAACAAAAAATGTAAAGAAAGAGATGAAGCTAAAAACTTTTTGTCTGTTTAACAGCAACTGTTTAAAAATATACAATTATTTTGAAACTTGAAAAAGGCAGAGTATGGGAAATTGTCATCAAACTGTGAGCTATATTTTTCTTGTAGCTCACAAGGCCAAATAATGTCATATGTTAGAAACCCAGAAATAAAGGTGAAAAGGAAATCAGAGACTGATTCTTCTGAGGATGATAAATTTAAGGCAACATTTTGGAAAATCACATTGTAGGGTTTTTAGGAAAATACCTGACAGCTCAGATGATACTTGGAAGAGAAAATAAATGAAAAATATCCTCAGGAAATAGGAAAAGACAAATATAAAGTGTGACTCAAGGGCAACAGGAACTTACTGCCTTCTGATTTTCTTCACAATAATACTTTTTTTGCTGATTATTATAAGAAATAAATGTCAATGAGACAATATGGCAGAAGTTGATTCTGCTAGGTTAGTAAAAATGTGAAGGATATTTTGTCTCTGAAACGTTGGCTGAGTTTATAAATGTGGTTTGTGGACAGTTTGAAAACAAATGAGTTTCAGTGTAAGATATTTCAAGGCATGTTTTATATTTTCTTGACCTATGAACAATTAGGTATTTAAGGCTTTACTAGCCATGTACTACTTATTGGGAAGCAGGGGAAAAATTAAGTATTTAATTCTGCTTTATTTTAAAAAAAGAATGGGAAAGACCTTTGAGTGTTGTAGTATGTACAAAATATTTCCAACAAAACCCCCTTAATAAATATGTGCCATACATCAGGATATCCTATTTGAAATAATGGGAATGAATTGAGAAGACATGACTCTAAGCAATTCAGGGGGTTGAAAGAAGAAGGTGGCATGGAAGATATTAAATCATGCTTCCTTCTGTCATTGCCAATTATATATTCAATTTCCAAGCCAGTGTTTAATATATCATCAGAGCAATGCATTATAATTCTAGGATGGCTAGCACGGTCATAGTAACATCACTGTGATGTCATCTTAGACTCAGGCAAAGAGCCGCAAGGAGCATGGAAGTTTAGCCATCCTGAGAAACATTTCTCATACTTTAAAAAATAAATGATTAATATTAAGCCAAACTAAAGAAACAACTAATTTGAAGAAGTAGAGGTCATTTTCCAACTGCTACTTCATAATGTATACTGGCAATGTGCCAGCAAGATAGAAGGGAAAGCCCTGTCATAAAATATGCTTTAATAAGTTATTAATTTTTCATAGCCACCCTAGAGATTTAGAAGGAGGATGGCATTTTCTAACTAGGCCACAGGCTTATTGAGGTTAAAACTCTTTTTCTTTTGCCCAGCATTGCCATATGGATGAGCCTTTGCTCCAGCTTATCGTAACTGCAGTGCACAATCGATATTTAAATCCTGAAAGATCAGCAATAATGGATGCGAACTGAACAGATCAATATTTAGCCTTTTGTGGACTATAACTTTTATCCTAGCCCCAATTACTCCATGGCATAGGGGTTGATTTTTAATGTCTTGTGTGTTTGGAATCTCACTAATTTTAATTATAATTTGAAGAGTTAAGGAGTACATTGTAACACTTATAGAAAGAGGTGTAAAAAAATTATTCTAAAAATACACTTAGGGTCAAGATCTTTTAAAGATCGTTTAGTAATAGTAGATTCCAATTGTGATGTATATATTGGATTTTTTAATGTATAGAGAATCAGATAATTTTGAAATGCAAAGATATTTCCTCATAATGTCATTCAGTGATATTGCATGATAAGAGAAATTTGGCCAGTTTATCTTTTTAGGATAAAACTAATTAAAATATGATAAAATATTATCATGACAGTATTGTCTAATGTATTCAGGTACCACAGTATAACTAATCAATTGTGATAATTTGTCACTGAAGTTCTATAAAGGGTTTTTAGGAAATCAAGACTCTGGAAAAAAAAACCCACAGTTTCTTTAGAAATAGCAATTTTAATTTCCACTTGAGACAATAAGAACTCATAAATATGAGCTCTGTTTCTGAAAGCCAAACCCAGGTAATGTGAATGACAAACTATACCTTTACCAACTAAGTAAATTAGAGTACTTACTATGAAAAAGTATAAAGTAGTAATCCTTTTTTGTAGGACTTCTATTTTTAAAGTGTGTGTGACCACAGAATTAAAAAGCAAGGAGGTTAAGGCTTCCAGTTGAAATAGCACACTGAAGTTAATTATTACTTGAAACTTGACAGAAATACAAGAAAAATTATGAAGGACATTAAAACGATGTTGTTTCATGTCTTTGTTTCTTCATCTCCCCACTGTGAGATAAATTAAACCATATGATGGACACCATCATCAAATCTCTTGTAGTTCCTTTATCTGGCCAGAAGGCCAGCAAAAGAGACACCTGTGAGCCAGAAGAGTAGGGATAATTCACCATTCCCCCCTTTTAAATTATCCTAGCTATACTCTAAAGCCAGCCCCATTGCAGATCTACAATACTGCAGTGCCAAAGTGGCACAGGGTGTAAAGGCCTGAGAAAAACACCCATAACTCTGGATTTGGGAAATGAGAAGAGGGGTCCTGTTATACCAAGAGAGTGGAAGAATTTCCATTACTTTTCTTTATCTGTTCTCTCTTTATGTTGCCCTACAGGCAGGCCCAGATGTATGAAACTGCACAACAGCTAGAGGGGCCAAAACACTGACAGAATCACATACTTTTGACCAGAGGAACCAAAAAGAAAAAAGAAAAAGAAAACCTCTAAAACAGTCCATAAAAGCTAGAGAGTATCAGGGAAATCCCACAGAGGACTGAGCTAGAGAAGCTGCATTTGTGTATTAACCAATGCAAGTTCTGAGCTCACCCCCAAGGGTCCACGTGCAAACACACCCAAGAAGCATAACTAAGGGTCTGAAAAGTGAACTACTATATAAACCACTGCCCAACTCATCCTCTGAATTGTTCAGGTGAGAGGCAGACTCAAAGAATATAGTAAACACTTAGAAAATTGAATTATGTTAGAATCGCCACCCATAGAAGGCAATCTGACTTGCCTTCCATACATGAGCTCTTTGCCTGCTAAAAGAAACAAGCAAAATGAACATTGTCCTCTGAATTTTAAGACCCTCTTTCCTACAACATAGTCTCCAAATGTCCAGAATATAATACTTTTTTTCTAGGATATAAAAGTTACCCAAAATATTAGGACCCAAGACAATCTGACCAAGAACCAGGAAAATCCAACCAAGTATCAAAGGAAAAGATAATCAATAGAAGACAATCCTAAGATAAAGAAGATATTGGAATTACCACATAAAGACTTCAAAGAAATTGTTATAGGAACCTGTGGAATAATATTTAAATGTTTAATATTTTGTCACTGGAGTTCCTAAAAGAAGAGAAAGAAATTTGTATATAAAGCCTATTCTAAGAAACAATGATTGAAAGCATCATACACTGGTGAAAGGTATACACTCACAGATTCAAAAAGCTAAGTAAACTCCAAATCTGTAACAATTTTAAATGCCTTTGTACCTAAAAAACTCCAAAACACTTAAAAATTGATTTTAAAAAGTACAAAGAGAAAATACCACAATTATACTTGAATATTTCAGCACTCCATTCTCTGTAATTGGTTGTGCAGGTAGATGGAAAATTAGCAAGTATGCAAAAAAATCTTAATACTAACAACTAACTAGAAACAGTGCTGGCAAAGTATAGCTTACCAATCAGATCTGGACTATACCTTTTCTGGTATGGCCCACAAGCTAAGAATGGTTTTTAAACTTAAAATTGTTTCAGTTTACATATCCTGAAATGTCATCAATTTTGTTTCTTGGCCTGCAAAATCTAAAATATTCACTACTTTTCAGTTTAATAAAAAGTTTTTCAGTCTCTGAACTAGAAATTAATTGACATTTATAAAGTATTCCACTCAACAACTACAGAACATTCTTCCATTGTTTATGAAATATTCACTAAGATAGACTATTCTGGGCTATAAACCAAACCTTCAAAAATCTAATGGAATGGAAATCATACAAAGAATGTTCTGGTATCAGGATTAATGTAAAAATTGGTAATAGAAAGATATCTGAAAAATCCCCAAATAGTTTGAAATTAAACAGCACATACTTCTATATAACTAGTGGTTGTAAGAGTGTGTCACAAAGAAAAAAATTAATTGAATTACTATACATCAAAATTTGTGGGATTCTGCTAAAGTAGTGCTACAAGGGAAATTTATAGCAGTAAATGTTTGTATTAAAAATAGTAAAGATCTTAAATAAGCAGAGCTTCCATGTTGAGAAACTGGGAAAAAGAATAGCAAATTAAATAAAAAGCAAACAAAATGAATGAAAATAGAAAGAATAAAAATAATGATGTAAAAAACAAAATAGAATAAATGGAAAGAAAAGATGGTTCTTAGAAAATAACAAGGGATGTATAAACCACTACTTCTACAAGAAAAAACACAAAAAAAACAAAGTTAATAATGTCAGTAAAAGGAAAAATATCACTACAGATGCTAAAGATATAAAAGGTGAATTCAGAAATGCAAAAAATAAATCTACAAATCATTGTTGGAAGAAATTAAAGATCTAGATATTTGTAAAAATTCCTATGCTAATAGATCAGAAGACTTAATATTTTTAAGGTGGCAATACTATCCAAATTTATCTACAGGTTCAATGTAATCTCTAATTTCTATCAAAATCCCAGATTTCTTCTTCATATAAATTGACCAAACTGTTACTTAAATTCTTACTGAAAATCAAGAGACCCCCCCAAATAGTCAAAATCTTCAAAATGAACATATTTGGAAATTTCATACTTCTTGATGTTAAAATTGGGAATGAAGCTACAGTAATTAAAACAATATAGTACTGACATAAGGGTAGATATATAGATCAATGGAATAGAACTGAGAGCCAGAAATACACCTTCACTTTTACAGTAAATTCATTTTGACTGGCATGCTTAGATGATTCAATAAGGAAAGAACAGTCTTTTCAAAAACTGTGTTGGGAAACTGGATACCCACATGTAAAAGGCTGAAGTTGAACTCCTTACCCCACCTATAAAAATAATGGAACACAGATTTAAGTTTAAGACCTAAAGTTACAAAAGACTTGGAAGAAAATAAACTAAATCTTTGTGATTAATCCAAATCTTCATCTATAGACACCAAAGACATGAAAGACAATGAAAAAACTGAATGGACCTTTTAACATATTTATTTTTGCTTCAAAGGATACCATTAAGAAAGGGAAAAGGCAACCCATATAATGGGAATAAATATTTGCAAATTACATATACAACAAGATTTGTATATGGAATATATAAAGAGCTCTTACAAATAAACAATAAAAAGACAGATTAAAGACAAATTGCCTACTTTTTCTAAATGGGCAAAGATGTGAATATATGTTTATCCAAAGAAGATATACAAATAATTAAAAATACATGAAAGATGTTTTACATCATTAACTCTAGAAAAATGCAAATCAAAACCACAATGAAATACCATTTCATACCCACTGAGATGACTATAGTCAAAAACTCAGAGAAAAGCCAGTTGTTGATAAGTATGTGGAGAAACTATAACTATTATACGTTTATATGTATAGGTGGCTTATAAACTGTAAAATGAGGCAGCTGCTTTGGAAAAGTTTTGACATTTCCTCAAAATGTTAAACACAGAGCTACTGTTGGGTGATAAAAATGTCCTATTGAGTTGATGGTTATACATTCCATGAATACACAGAAAACCAGTGAACTATACACCTTCAATGCATGATTTGTAACAGCTTTGTGAATTATATATGAATAATAATCTTACATAAAAAAACAAAACAAAACCTATACATAGTATCTACAGCAGTTTCATCTGTAATCACTAAAAGCTGAAAACAATCCAAATAGCCCTGAACTAAGAAATGAATAAACAAACAAAGATAAACAAAAATAAAAAGAAGCCATTGATACACAAAACCACATGGATGAATCTCAAAAGCACTATACTACATGATAGAAGCTAGTCTAAAAAATCAGCATAGTGTTTGATTCCATTTACATGACATTCTGGGAAGGAAAATGTTAGAGTGATGGAGACCAGATTGGTGATTACAAGGATTATAAAACTCAGAAGGTTGTGACTGCAAAGGGATAGCGTGATGGTTTTTTGGGGGGTGATGGAACTTCTCTGTGTCCTGATTTTGCTGGTGATTACACAATTTTACACTTGAGTCAAAAATTATAGAACTGTACTCCTAAAAAGTTTTATTTTATTATAAATAAATTTAACAATAATTAAATTAAAGAAAAAACCTGGTAAGCCTTTTCTATGTTTCATGAGTGCTAGGCATTCCATTGGGTTCTTTATTGTTGCTAGTTCTGGTAATGACAAGATGGAGTTAGTATTATTATTCTCATATTCATTCTACAGATGAGAAACTAAGGGTTTAAAAGTTTGAGAAACTTAGCTAAAGTCATAAAAATAATATCAGTTTGAGAAGAAAATATGAACCCAACCAATGTGATACTACTTCTTAGTCTGTTCAGGCTGCTATAGCAAAATACCAGGTGGCTTATAAACAACTAACATTTATTTCCCACAGTTTCGGAGGCTGGGAAGTCTAATATCAAGAAGCCTTAAACTCACTGTCTGGTGAGACTAGCTTCCTTACTGACATTGTCTTCTCTATGTAACTTCATATAGGAGAAGGGGCAAAGGAGCTTTCTTGGATCTCTTATATAAGGGCCTAATTCCATTCTTGAGGACAGGACCGAATCACCTCTCAAAGGCTCCACCTCCTAACACTATTGCCTTGAGGGTTAGGATTTCCATATATGAATTTTGGAGGGACATACATATTCAGACCACAGAACATTAGAAACCAGACTTAAGTTTCATGCATAGTGCTTTTCCATACATTGTCTTTTCTCATGCGTTGAGGAAAAAAAAATGACTGGGAAGCCAGCCGGTTAGATTACTGCTCCATGGATGGGAACCACAAAATCAACCAAACTGTAGGGTTTACAATTTTTTTAATTTTAACTTTTTATTGAAATTCAACATGATTCAGAAAAACACACAATTTATCAATATGTAGCTCAAAGGATTTTCACACTCCAAACACACCTATGTAAGTAGCAACCAGATTAAGGAACAGAACATTCAAAAACCCCTCACTTTCTCCACCCTGAAAAGCCCCTCATCCCCACTTCTGGCTATTGTCCTTCCATAATCTGCAATACCACAGATTAGTTCTCGTGCTCTTTAACTTCACATAAATGGAATTACACAGTGTGTCCTTGTTTGTGTCTCGCTACTTTTGCTCAGCATAACGTTGTAGCATAGATCATTCATTCCCGTTGTTGTGTAGTTTTCTATTATGTGATTATAACATACTGTATTATCCACTTTTCTGTTGATGGGCATTTGGGCAGTTTCCAAGTTAGGGCTGTTGTGAACAGTCTTGCTATGAGCATTTTTGCACTTGCCCTTGGAGGAGCATATCTATACATTTCTGTTGGTATGTTTCTGGAAGTGTACCTGCTGTATCATAAAATCTGTGATTTGGGTGTCATTTAAAGAGCCTCGAAAAGAATGCAAGTGACCTGACTGTGAGTGCTTCTCTGTCCAATATGCTAACACAGATTTCAATGAAGAATTAACATCTATTTATGTGGTGCTGAGGTCACAGGTAGGTTCTATCCCTGGCCTGATTTTACCTCGTGATGTGGATTTTGTGAATGGGTACAAATTCTACTTCATATGTTGGGCTACACTCTACATTGTTTATGTTTTTAAGGTTACCTCCATAAGCTCTCCCCAAACTATTATTTTTTCCCTAATTCAGAAATATCTCATCATAATCTACACAAGTCAGTCAAAAATTCTCCAAAATAATTAAACTGACACAAATACTAGCTTTTTATTCTAGGTGTTTTGACAAACACATATCACTTCAGTTGTACTGGTTACACAGCTATCCTTAATTAGTTAAACAACACTAATAACTAAAGTGAATTATATCTTCACGTTGGCTCACCAGTAGTGAGATGAGAGATTATATTTCTGACAACCAAAGTTAATGTCTTCAAACATTCGGAATAAAATATACCTGATTCCTTTTATTTGGGGGCCAAATTGGTTATGATTTATTTTTAATTATTCATTTATCTGGACCCCTTGATTCCAACATAATTTGGCCAAAGCTAATTAGACATATTTAATGTTTTAATCTGACATAGAAAAGGTCAGATCATATCAATATTTTAACCAAAGGTGGGGAGAGAATGATTAAAAAGAAAACTTCAGAATTGATTTTCATAAGAGAAGTTTTTGATCGTGTGATTTACCATCTCACACTTTTAGTCTAATCTAATCCTAATAGAAAGTTTTATCAATTTCACATTTTTTAGGGATGAAGTATACCAAAATCAAAAAATGTCCATGGGAAAGTCTAATGTTTGTTCTCCTACCAAGTCAAGTGGTTGAGATTTTGTCAGTAACCTCTTTTTCATCTGTGGGTTTACATTCCATCTTGAATTGATTTCAACAAGCCTTGAATTACTAGGACATTGACATCTGAAAGTTCAGTTCAGTAAATGTCAGCTTTTTCAAATAAGAGATGATGCTTTTTAAGAGGATAAACTCTAAAATGATCAGTAAATAATTTTGGATTTCACATCATTTTATGGCATATAATTTTAAAGGATTATGTTAGAATGATTTACCAACAAAAATGCTATAAAATATATTCTTGAATAATTATTGTTTATTCAATGCTAATTAGATGAGCATTCACTGCTCCCTCTGAAATTATCTGGTATATTGCAGATCTTTTAAAATTAACTCTCACTTTCCAATGTTCCAGTAATTTAGCCATTCAATCAATCCATATATTTTACTATTTGCCAAAACATACCTTTTTCTATCTAATGAGAGAATACTATGTTTCATTTGTATGTCTTATCATTGAATTTCATTGATCATAATTTTTTTTTACTCCAAAATCCAGCATTATCATCAACTTTCCCACATTTATTTTGTGGCCATTTGGAATTTCTCAAGCAATGTAACAACCAAATATATCATTGATCCTATGGGAAATCAACCTTCAATTTTCTTAAAATATAACTTAGTTCATCAAAAAGAGAGACATAGACTACTAAACTTGAGCTTGTCTCTATGACTAAATAATTTGTTCTCTTTCTATGGTTACTAAGACAAGGTGGTATTCATTGTCAGGACTTAGTATGCTCTCTTTTCCCTTTCTTTAACATACCTAAACCTTGCATTGCATTTATCTTGTTATTATTTCCCAAACTACCAGTACAGTGAAGACAATAGCCACAATTGTCTTCCATTCACCTGTATGTCTGAAGCAAAAGGAAGCTACAGTTAAGTACATTTGTTTTATAATTAAGACCAATTCCTGCACAGCGAGCCTGTTGCATTAGCTTGCAGATGGACATCATTTACCTTCTGTCAGTCATTAGGATTTCCCACTGGAGTAATCCACTTTCATTTACTTTAGATGGTCTTGTCCATATTCTCCTAAAGTTCTGTGCTTAGAGCACATCATGAATTGTTCTATCAATTATGCCCTTTATAGTATAAGTTGAAAAATTTTGAAACTTGAGATTGTTTCATTCCATAAACCATATTTGTTGTTAAGTAGAAGAAATAGGAACAAGAAAAACAAATGTTGAGATTTTCTTGAATATGTCAGAGACTGGTTCTTAATATGTGTGAGTTTCTTTTGATTCTCTGGACCTCAATAATTTGAATTTCATATATCAGTGAGAATACTGACAGCATGAAGACATGTTGAATGTGGTAAGGTAATTGAATAGCTGGTGCCTTTTTGTATAAGTATCATATTCCTTAAGATCACCCTGATTATCAATATACTTGGCTTAGGTACTTACCCTGTAATATATAAAAAGTCAGAGTTCTGTTCTATATTCCCCTCTTCTTTAATTGTTGGAGAGAAACATACTGTAAGCTTAGGTTTCAGCCCCTCAAGATGGGGAACTGTTACATATTATTATTTTTAGTTTGAGTTACAGTTCATATTACCGTATACAATACGCTTTAAGGAAATAAGAAGTGTGAGGGACGGCTGGAATATCTTCCTTGAAACTCTGAAACTTTCTTGTTCTCTCTCTCTGAAACAAAATCCTTTATCACATTTTCCCAAATTAATTATAAGTTAAAAATTAAATCTTACTTTTTTCCCCTGCATTAATCCTAAGTAGATCAGTTATTTTGTCCATATTAATGGGAGCATAGCACTAGTGAGATTTAATTTCAAACTTTTGTAATTATAGCTAAAATTAAATTTTACCATGGATGAATTGTCCATGTCCTAGATGAAAGCAGACTAGGAGGATTAGCAACCGGACCTCCAGGATGACTTATGTTATCTTTGATAATTAATTAAAATCAGTGTGTAGAGGCCTATATTTGGAAATTTAAGGAGTTTCCAAGCAGGGATTTTTCAAGATCTCTTACAAGTTTGGTGTAAGGGGTACAGGAGTGCCAATACTTTGAGGAAACTCCAGAAAATCGAAAATAGTACAGTGGACTGACAGTACCTTTTTCTGTTTACTGAATTAAGCAGGATTACATGCTCTTCCTGGAGCACGGCAGAAATCTCATAAAATTGAAAAACGTAATTTTTATTTCCCTAAAGGCTAAACTGTTGAGAAGTCATATTAGGGAGCAAAGACTGGATAATTTATTCTTAAAATTGAGCCTGTATAGAGAATTATAGGAAAATGGGGGGGTCAGGAGGGGCCCTCTGGTTAACCCTGAGGAATCTCTCTAAATGGAAGCAAATGCAGTGACATTTTTGGCTAAATCTTAAAATGCCGATGTTTTAATTCTAGAGCCAGAGCAGAGGCTGGTGCAATCAATGCAGTGACAGTGTAGGCACCTACTAGCAAAACCAGGTATTATTTAACGATCACTGGCCAGAGAAAGCTTTGAAACTTTTTAAGAGAAAGGTCTTATAAATTCCCAAAGTAGTCATCAGAGCAAACAAACATGAGCAAGTCCTGTGACCTAAGCAACTACAGGGTTTTCTTGGATTTTTTGCTATTTTATAAAAGCTGTACCAGAGCACAGTGCATTACATAAAAGTGTCACATCATTAATAAGTCCAGCTGGGCATCTGTTTCCCTGACTCTGGAAGCGCTGTTTGCTTAGAATGGCAGCTGCCCCTTTCACAGCCAGAGCTGCATTCACATGTGTGTCTCCCTAGCAGTGACAATTACTTGATGTGGACGGATGTACTTTAATGCCTTTAGTCTTGACATCTGTCCAGTCTTGCTGTACACCCTCATCCTGAATGTATCTTAAGAATATCTGACACTGCTAATGAGAAATTGAATTTTTTTTCATAAATTAATGGCAAAAGTTATAATACTGAAGCCTTGCCTATAATCTCATTGCAACTGTGCTTCGGTGGGGAAGGAATAGAGTTTTTGCTTTATTTTCCTCATTCTGTCCTAACATAAATTTGCTATAGATAGGATGCCTTTCTTTCCTTCAAGCCCTCTCTTAATATTTTCTTATCATATTTAGTTTTGGTGATTTGGTGGGCTGAGCTACCCTATACTACCAGCCAGGAGAGTCTTGAATTTAACTTAACGAATAGGTAAAACGTTGTACAACCTACTTCTGAACCTGTCATTTGTTAATATGGCCATATTAGGAAGCATGTCCTGTACTCTTTTGCCTGATTTTGTGCTTATGTGGACCAGGCTCTTCTTTTTCTCTCAGTCCTCTCTCTCATTAGTTGTAGCCTCAGTCTTTAAGTCATCTCAGCCTACTGCAGGACCCTGTGGTCTTCCCTCCACTCTGCACTCACAGCATGTCATACCCACTTTCTTCAAATGCAAATTTTGTCTTGAATTTCTTTGTAGCCTCTCTTGTTCTGTTGAATTAATATTTAATGTTGGTATTTTACTAAGCTTTCTATGTATGTTTATTTAATCTCTGTAACTAGATTGTAAGGTGCACAATATAGCATTTCTGTATCCTGCCCATTTTTCTCCTGTCCTACCCCTAGAGGAACTAAGAGTCTTGAGTGTAATAGTTGTTTAGTACATTCTGGTTAATTCACATTTGGTTGGCAGTTCTAAGTAGAAAAGATGAAATCTATTTCCTCATTTATAAGAGCTTACATGTTTTTTTAGTAATTTGATCAGAACTAGCACATTTAAGACCAAAGAGAATTGAGGGAATAAAAACTGAAAAAATATTCTGTTGGGAAGCAATAACTGAGTTGGCGTCTGCTGCTATTTTGTCTGAGTGGATGATGATCATATGAGTGGTCCTGTCATTCCGGGAAGAAGGCTCATTCATTTTGTCCTAGAATGGAATAATAATATAATAGCTTCAATAACACTTTTTAAAAACAAGAAGTTAATATGTTAGAAGCCAAAACACAACGAAGTGACCATGGTCTTCCGTAACTATCATCATCTACACTCTGATTTAAATCATCAATGTGCCCACTATTAGGCCACTAATAATTGACATTTCATAGACACAAAATCCCCTTGACAGAACAGCATGTCAGACATTTGTTACCACTACACTCCATTGCTTCTGCATATTTATATTAACCTCCTTGTTGACCTATATCTGTCTTCTGCTTGCAGATGGAACATAAGGAAGTACTCTGACCTCCATTCTGACAGTTACAGGGCCCACCATTATGTTACGCAGCAGTCTATGTCCTGAGAACCTCTGCCCATCAACTAGTTTTATCTCATCTTAGATTTTATACTGTATAGCTAGAAATACACTCAAAAGCCACTGAACACATTAGAAAGATTACTTTGCCCCTTCTGACTCTAACACAAGCAATAAACTTGAACACTATGAAAAGGCTATGAATCGCTGGCCCCTGAGCTTAACAGTCGAAATAACAAATGACCAGGCTGGCTGGTATGACAGTGTCCATCTGAAAGTCCATGGGCTCTCACATTCTCTAGCTGCACAGCTCTAGTGGGAGCACACATCTTCCTCTGCGGTCATAAGAGAGCATTAACTATATGCTTGTCTTTGACTCCACAAAGCCCTCAGCTATACTAACTGGTAAAATGCACATCCCCAAAGGCTTCTTGCAGGTTTTTCTCTACCATTTACAGAAGTTGCTAAATGTTATCTTGGGATTGAATCCACTGTGAAGCTTTCATTCATCTTTCAAACTTCAACTTTTTTGCTTTTGTATGCAGAAAGGGAATATGCTATCTATATATTTTTTTATTTTGCTATTATTAATGTACAATTACATGAGCAATATTATGGTTACTAGACTCCACCTATTATCGAGTCCCCACCACATAACCCATTACAGTCACTGTCCATAAGCGTAGTAAGGTGCTATAGAATCACTACTTGTCTTCTCTGTGTTATACTGCCTTCTGCATATGCGCCCCAGGCACATTTTGTGTACTAATCGTAATACCCATTTTTCCCACTTATCCTTCCTTTCCCACCCATCCTCCCCCAGTCCCTTTCCCTTTGGTAACTGTTAGTCCATTCTTGGGTTCTGTGAGTCTGCTGCTGTTTTGTTCCTTGAGGTTTTTCTTTGTTCTTATGCTCCACAGATGAGTGAAATCATTTGATACCTGTCTTTCTCACCCTGGCTTATTTCACTGAGCATAATAGACTCTAGCTCCATCCATGTTGTTGCAAACGGTAGGATTTGTTTTCTTCTTATGGCTGAATAATATTTCATTGTGTATATGTACTACCTCTTCTTTATCCATTCATCTGCTGATGGACACTTAGGTTGCTTCCATTTCTTGGCTATTGTAAATACTGCTGCGATACACATAGGGGTGCATATGACTTTTTCAAACTGGGCTGCTGCATTCTTAGGATAAATTCCTAGGAGTGAAATTCCTGGATCAAATGGTATTTCTATTTTGAGTTTGTTGAGGAACCTCCATACTGCTTTCCACACTGGTTGAACTAATTTACATAACCACTAGCAGTGTGAGAGGGTTCCCCTTTCTCCACATCCTCGCCAACATTTGTTGTTGTTTGTCTTTTGGATGTTGGCCATCCTAACTGGTGTGAGGTGATATCTCATTGTGGTTTTAATTTGCATTTCTCTGATGATTAGCGATGTGGAGCATCTTTTCATGTGCCTGATGGCCATCTGAATTTCTTCTTTGGAGAAGTGTCTGTTCAGCTCCCCTGCCATTTTTTAATTGGCTTATTTGCTTTTTGTTTGTTGAGGTGCATGAGCTCTTTAGGTGATTTGGATGTTAACCCCTTATCGTATATGTCATTTATGAATATATTCTCCCATACTATAGGATGTCTTTCTGTTCTATTGATGGTGTCCTTTGATGTACAGAAGCGTTTTAGTTTGGTATAGATCGTCCCACTTGTTCATTTATGCTTTTGTTTCCCTTGCCCAGGCAGATATGTTCATGAAGAAGTTGCTCATATTTATGTCCAAGAGATTTTTGCCTATGTTTTTTTCTAAGAGTTTTACGGTTTCATGACTTACATTCAGGTCTTTGATCCATTTTGAGTTTACTTTTGTGTATGGGGTTAGACAATAATCCCATTTCATTCTCTTACATGTAGTTGTCCAGTTTTGCCAACACCAGCTGTTGAAGAGGCTGTCATTTCCCCATTGTACACCCATGGCTCCTTTATCATATATTAATTGACCATATATGCCTAGGTTTATATCAGGGCTCTCTAGTCTGTTCCACTGGTCTATGGGTCAGATCTTGTGCGAATACCAACTTGTCTTGATTACGGTGGCTTTGTAGTAGAGCTTGAAGTCAGGGAGTGGAATTCCCCCCACTTTATTTTTCCTTCTCAGGATTGCTTTGGCTATTCGGGGTCTTTTGTGGTTCCATTTGAATTTTAGAACTATTTGCTTGAGTTCACTGAAGAATGCTGTTGGTATTTTGATAGGGATTTCATTATATCTGTAGATTGCTTTAGGCAGGATGGCCATTTTGACAATATTAATTCTTCCTAAACATGAGCATGGAATGTGTTTCCATTTACTGATATCTTCTATAATTTCTCTCATGAGAGTCTTGTTGTTTTCAGAGTATAAGTCTTTCACTTCCTTGGTTGGGTTTATTCCTAGGTATTTTATTCTTTTGGATTAAGTTGTGAATGGAATTGTTTTCCTGATTTATCTTTCTGCTATTTCGCTGTTAGTGTATAGAAATGCAACAGATTTCTGTGTATTAATTTTGTATCCCACAATTTTACTGAATTTAGATATTATACCTAGTAGTTTTGGAGTGGATTCTTTAGGGTTTTTTATGTACAATATCATGTCATTTACAAACAGGGACAGTTTGAATTCTTCCTTACCAGTCTGGATGCCTTTTCTTTCTTTGTGTTGTCTGATTGCCATGGCTAGGATCTCTGGAACTATGTTGAATAAAAGTGGGGAGAGTGGGCATCCTTGTCTTGTTCCTAATCTTAAAAGAAAAGCTTTCAGTTTCTCGCTGTTAAGTATAATGTTGGCTGTGGGTTTGTCATATATGGCCTTTATTATGTTGAGGTACTTGCCCTCTATACCCATTTTGTTGAGAGTTTTTATCATGAATGGATGCTGAATTCTGTCAACTGCTTTTTCAGCATCTATGGAGATGATCATGTGGTTTTTCTCCTTCTTCTTGTTGGTGTGGTGGATGATGTTGATGGATTTTTGAATGTTGTACCGTCCTTGCAACCCTGTGATGAATTCCACTTGACGATGATGGATGATCTTTTTGATGTATTTTTGAATTCGGTTTGCTAATGCTTTGTTGAGTATTTTTGCATCTATGTTCATCAGGGATATTGGTCTGTAATTTTCTTTTTTTGTGGTTTCTTTGCTTGGTTTTGGTATTAGAGTGACGTTGCTCTCATAAAATGATGTTGGGAGTATTCCCTCCTCTTCTACTTTTTGGAAAACTTAAAGGAGGATGGGTATTAGGTCTTCAATAAATGATTTCAGCAGTGAAACCATCAGGTCCAGGGGTTTTGATCTTAGGTAGTTTTTGATTACCAATTCAATTTCTTCGCTGGTAATTAGTCTGTTCAGATTTTCTGTTTCTTCCTCTGTCAGCCTTGGAAGGTTGTATTTTTCTAGAAAGTTTTCCATTTCTTCTAGGTTATCCAGTTCGTTAGCATATAATTTTTCATAGTATTCTCTAATAGTCCCTTGTATTTCTGTGCTGCCCATAGTGATTTTTCCTTTTTCATTTCTGATTCTGTTTATGTGTGTAGACTCTCTTTTTTTCTTGATAAGTCTAGCTAGGAGTTTATCTATTTTGTTTATTTTCTCAATGAACCAGCTTCTGCTCTCATTGATTCTTTCTATTGTTTTTTTCTTCTCAATTTTATTTATTTCTGCTTTAATCTTTATTATGTCCCTCCTTCTACTGACTTTGGGCCTCATTTGTTCTTTCTTTTCTATTTTCATTAATTGTGAGTTTAGACTGTTCATTTGGGATTGTTCATCTTTCCTGAGGTAGGCCTGTATTGCAATATATTCCCTCTTAGCATGGCCTTCACTGCCTCCCACAGATTTTGCGTTGTTGAATCGTTATTGTCATTTGTCTCCATATATTGCTAGATCTCTGTTTTTATTTGGATATTGATCCATTGATTACTTAGGAGCATGTTATTAAGCCTCCATGTGTTTGTGGGCTTTTTCATTTTCTTTGTGTAATTTATTTCTTCTTTCATACCTTTGTGATCTGAGAAGCTGGGTGGCACAATTTAAATCTTTTTGAATTTACTGAGGTTCGTTTTGTGGCCTAGTATATGATTTATTCTTGAAAATGTTCCACGTGGACTTGAGAAGAATGTGTACCCTGTTGCTTTTGGATGGAGTGTTCTGTAGATGTCCGTTAGGTCCATGTGTTCTAATATGTTGTTCAGCGCCTCTGTCTCTTTATTTTCTGTCTGGTTGATCTGTCCTTTGGAGTGAGTGGTGTGGTGCAGTCTCTCAAAATGAATGCATTGCAGTCTATTTCGCCCTTTAATTCTGTTAGCATTTGTTTCACTTATGCAGGTGCTTCTGTTTTGGGTGCATAGATATTTATAATAGTTATATCCTCGTGTTGGACTGATACCTTTATCATAATGTAATGTCCTTCTTTGTCTTTTGTGACTTTCTTTGTTTTGAAGTCTATTTTGTATGATATAAGTACTGCAACTCCTGTTTTTGATCCCTGTTAGTTGCATGAAATATCTTTTCCCATCCCTTTACTTTCAGTCCATGTATGTCTTTGGCTTTGAAGTGAATCTCTCGTAGGCAGCATACAGATGGGTCTTGTGTTTTTATCCATTTAGTGACTCTGTGTCTTTTGATTGGTGCATTCAGACCATGTACATTTAGGGTGATTATTGATAGATATGTACTTATTGCCATTGCAGGCTTTAGATTTGTGGTTACCAAACCTTCAAGGGCAATTCCATTACTATCTAACAGTCTAATTTAACTTAACTTCATATGATAATCCAAACAGAACCAAAAGATACTTTTCTTTTTCCTCCTTTTTCTTCCTCCTCCATTCTTTTTTTTTTATAATTTATTTTGGTATCATTACACTACAATTACATGTGCAATATTATGACTATTAAACTACCCCCTTCATCAGGTCCCCCTAACCGAATCCATTACAGTCACTGTCCATCAGCGTAGTGAGATGTTATAGAATCATTACTTGTATTCTCGGAGTTTTACAGCCCTCCCCACGCCCTCCTACCATTACATCTGCTAACCATAGTGTCCCTTTTTCCCCCTTCCCCCTCCCTTCTCACCCATCCTCCTCAGGTCTTTCCCTTTGGTAACTATTAGTCCATTCTTCGGTTGTGTAATTTTGCTGCTGTTTTGATCCTTCGGGTTTTCTCTTTGTTCTTATACCCCACATGTGAGTGAGATCATTTGATATTTGTCTTTTTCTGCTTGGCTTATTTCACTAAGCATAATACTCTCTAGCTCCATCCATGTTGTTGCAAATGGTAGGATTTGTTTTCTTCTTATGGCTGAATAATATTCCATTGTGTATATGTTCCACATCTTCTTGATCCATTCATCTACTGATGGACACTTAGGTTGATTCCATTTCTTGGCTATTGTAAATTGTGCTGCAATAAACATAGGGGTGCATATGTCTTTCTCAAACTGTGCTGTTGCATTCTTAGGGTAAATTCCTAGGAGTGGGAATCCTGGGTCAAATGGTATTTCTATTTTGAGTTTTTTGAGGAACCTCCATATTGCTTTCCACAATGGTTGAACTAATTTGCATTCCCACCAGCAGTGTAGCAGGGCTCCCTTTTCTTCACATCCTCACCAACATTTGTTGTTGTTGTGTTTTCGATGTTGGCCATCCTCACTGGTGTGAGGTGATATCTCATTGTGGTTTTAATTTGCATTTCTCTGATGATTAGCGATGTGGAGCATCTTTTCATGTGCCTGTTGGCCATCTGAATTTCTTTTTTGGAGAAGTGTCTATTCATGTCCTCTGCCCATTTCTTAATTGGAATATTTATTTTATGTTTCTTGAGGTGCATAACTTCTTTATATATTTTGGATGTCAATCCCTTATCGGATACATCATTTATGAATATATTCTCCCATACTGTAGGATGTCTTTTTGTTCTACTGATGGTGCCCTTTGATGTACAGAAGCTTTTCAACTTGATATGGTCCCACTTGTTCATTTTTGCATTGGTTTCCCTTGCCCAGGGGAGATGTGTTAATGAAGAAGTTGCTCACGTTTATGTCCAAGAAATTTTTACCTAAGTTTTTTCCTAAGAGTTTTATGGTTTCATGACTTACATTCAGGTCGTTGATCCATTTTGAGTTGATTTCTGTGTATGGCGTTAGACAGTAGTCCAGTTTCATTCTCTTACATGTAGCTGTCCAGTTTATCCAACACCAGCTGCTGAAGAGGCTGTCATCTCCCCACTGTATATCTAAGGCTCCTTTATCATATATTAATTGATGGTATATGTGTGGGTTAATGTTAGGATTTTCTATTCTATTCCACTGGTCTGTGGATCTGTTTTTGTGCCAATACCAAATTGTCTTGATTACTGTGGCTTTGTAGTAGAGCTTGAAGTCAGGGAGTGTAATTCCCCCTGTTTTATTCCTCCTTCTCAGGATTGCTTTGGCTATTCGGGGTCTTCTGTGGCTCCACATGAATTTTAGAATTATTTGTTTCAGTTCATTGAAGAATGCTGTTGGTGTTTTGATAGGGATTGCATTGAATCTGTAGATTGCTTTAGGTAGTATAGCCATTTTGACAATATTTATTCTTCCTAGCCAAGAGCATGGGATGAATTTGAATTTGTTAGTGTACCCTTTAATTTCTCTTAGGAGTGTTGCAGTTTTCAGAGTATAGGTCTTTCACTTAGATCATTAGGTTTATTCCTAGGTATTTTATTCTTTTTGATGCAGTTGTGAATGGAATTGTTTTCCTGATTTCTCTTTCTGCTAGTTCATCATTAGTGTATAGGAAAGCAACAGACTTCTGTGTGTTAATTTTGTAACCTGCAACTTTGCTGAATTCAGATATTAGTTCTAGTAGATTTGGAGTGTAGTCTTAAGGGTTTTTTATGTACAATATCATTTCATCTAAACATAGTGACAATTTGACTTCTTCTTTACCAATCTGGATGCCTTGTATTTCTTTGTTTTGTCTGATTGCTGGGGCTAGGACCTCCAGTACTATGTTGAATAACAGTGGAGAGAGTGGGCATCCCTGTCTTGTTTCTGATCTTAGATAAAAAGCTCTCAGCTGCTCGCTGTTAAGCATGATGTTAGCTGTGGGTTTGTAATATATGGCCTCTATGATGTTGAGGTACTTGCCGTCTATACCCATTTTCTTGAGAGTTTTAATCATGAATGGATTCTGAATTTTGTCAAATGATTTTTCAGCATCTATGCAGATGATGATGTGGTTTTTGTTCTTCTTTTTGTTGATGTGGTGTATGATTTGATGGATTTTTGAATGTTGTACCATCCTTGCATCCCTGGGATGAATACAAATTAATCATGGCGTTTGATCCTCTTGATGTATTTTTGAATTCGGTTTGCTAATATTTTGTTGAGTATTATTGCATCAACGATCATCAGAGATATTGGTCTGTAAGTTTCTTTTTTGGTGAGGTGTTTGCCAGGTTTTGGTATTAGAGTGATCCTGGCTTCATAGAATGAGTATGGATGTATTCCCTCCTTTTCTATTTTTTGGAAAACTTTAAGGAGAATGGGAGTTATTTCTTTTCTATATGTCTGGTAGAATTCAGAGGTGAATCCATGTGGTCCAGAGGTTTTGTTCTTGGGTAGTTTTTTGATTACTGATTCAATTTCATTGTTGGTGATTGGTCTGTTTAGTTTTTCTGTTTCTTGCTTGGTCAGTCTTGGGAGGTTGTATTTTTCTAAGAAGTTGTCCATTTCTTCTAGGTTTTCCAGTTTGTTAGCATATAGATTCTCATAATATTTTCTTATAATTCCTTGCATTTCTGTGGGGTCTGTTGCTATTTTTCCTTTCTCATTTATCATTCTGATTATGTGTGTAGATTCTCTTTTTCTCTTAATGAGTCTGGCTACCGGTTTATCTATTTTGTTTATTTTTTCAAAGAACCAGCTCTTGGTTTCATTGATTTTTTCTATTGTTTTATTCTTCTCAATTTTATTTATTTCTTCTCTGATCTTTTTATTTTCCTCCTTCTGGTGACTTTGGGTTCATTTGTTCTTCTTTTTCCAATTTCAGTAATTGTGTCTTTAGACTATTCATTTGGGAATGTTCTTCCTTCTTTAAATAGGCCTGGATTGCAATATATTTCCCTCTGAGAACTGCCTTTGCTGTGTCCCACAGAAGTTGTGGCTCTGTGTTGTTGTCATTAGTCTTCATATATTCTTTGATTTCTGTTTTGATTTGGTCGTTAAACCACTGATTAATTAGGAGTGTTGTCAAGTCTCCATGTATTTGTGAGCCTTTCTGTTTTCTTTCTAAAATTTATTTCTAGTTTTATACCTTTGTGATCTGAGACGTTGGTCGGGAGAATTTCAATATTTTTGACTTTACTGACGTTCTTCTTGTGGCCTAGTATGTGGTCTATTCCGGAAAACATTAAATGTGCACTTGAGAAGAATGTGTGTTCTGTCCCTTTCGGGTGTAGAGTTCTGTAGATGTCTGTTAGGTCCATCTGTTCTAGTGTGTTGTTCAGTGCCTCTGTGTCTTTACTTATTTTCTCTCTGGTTGATCTGTCTTTGGAGTGAGTGGTGTGTTGAAGTCTCTTAAAATGACTGCATTGCTTTCTATTTCCTCCTTTAATTCTGTTAGCATTTGTTTCACATATACTGGCGCTCCTGGGTTGGGTGCATATATATTTAAAATGATTATATTCTCTTGTTGGACTGACCCCTTTATCATTATGTAATGTCCTTCTTTATCTCTTGCTACTTTCTTCGTTTTGAAGTCTATTTTGTCTGATACAAGTACTGCAACACCTGCTTTTTTCTCATTGTTTGCATGAAATATCTTTTTCCATCCCTTTAGTCTGTGTATATCTTGGGGATTGAGGTGAGTTTCTTGTAAGCAGCATATAGATGGGTCTTGCTTTTTTATCCATTCTGTTACGCTGTGTCTTTTGATTGGTGCATTGAGTCCATTTACAGTTAGGGTGATTATCGATAGATATGTACTTATTGCCATTGCTGGCTTTAGATTCGTGGTTACCAAAGGTTCAAGGGTAGCTTCTCTACTATCTAACGTCTAACTTAACTTTCTTGTTAAGTTATTGTAAACACAGTCTGATGATTCTTCATTTCTCTCCCTTCTTATTTTTCCTCCACCATTCTTTATACCCTAGGTGTTTTAATTTTTGGCCTTTAGTTAGTATTTGGATGGTCTGCTTTCTTTGCTATGATTTTATTTTCTCCGGTGACCTCTTTTTAGCCTTAGGAGTGCTTCCATCTATAGCAGTCCCTTAAAGATATCCTGAAGAGAGGAGTTCTGGGAAGATAGCAGCGTGAGCAGGGTGGCGGAAATCTCCTCACAAAACCATATGTATCTATGAAAATACAGCAAATACAACTATTCCTAAAAGAGAAAGCAGAATACACAAGACAGTGCACAGCCTGCATCTGTACCTGAGAGAACTCGGCACCCGGCGAGGCGGGGAAGATACGGAGCCGCGACCTGGCAGGACCCGAACACTCCCCCACCCTAGCACACCAGCGGGAGGAGAGGATTCACAGCTTGGAGGGAGTGGAAGTACAGGCCCACAAAATTACCAGCCCTGGTGATCTGCGCCAGGAGCGCTGACACACATCATGCTGTGTATCGGATATTGGAGAGGCAGAAGGTGCAGGTTTTGAGCTGGGAATGCACCCAGATCCTTGCAGCAGGCTCCACAGGACAAAAGAAAAGGGCGTGTTTTTTCTTGGTGGTCTGAAAGAGGAAAGGGCCCGGGATTGTCCCATTACACTCAGCCCAGCTGGCTGGGAGTCCTGAGGAATTTCAGACCCCTTGGCTGGCGACTGGGAAAAAGTAGCCGCACTCAAAGTTCACATAGAGAACAACAGCCTCCTATTCATTCCTGCCCTGGCCAGGGCTACAAAGGGACCGGTGGAGCTGCAAGGCCGTGGCTGCGGAATAGTGGAGCAACAGCACCACCTAGAGCATCCTTACAGAATCTACTCCCCGTGGGCGTTTTTTTTCTTTTCTTTTCTTTGTTTCTTTTTTTTTCTCTTTTCTTTCTCTTCCTTCCTTTTTTCTAATTTTTTTTCTTTAAAGTCTTAAAGACTCCAGCTGACATATGTGGCACCTACCAGCAACCACTTCTATCGCCATGAAAAGATAAAGGAATATGGTACAGACAAAGCTCACCCAGACCCAGACAAAACCAGAGAGGGAGAGTGAAGGGATGGAAATGCACAATCATCCTGAAAAAGAATTCAGAAGAAAAGTCATAACCATGCTCATGGATCTACAGAAAAATATGCAAGAGCTGAGGGAGGAAGTGAGGGAAGTCAGGAAAGACAATGCAGAAATGAGACAAGCCGTCGACGGCCTTAGCAACAGACTGGATGAGATGCAAGAGACTGTTAATGGAATAGAAATCAGAGAACAGGAATACAGAGCAGCTGAGGCAGAGAGAGATAAAAGGATCTCTAGGAATGAATGAATATTAAGAGAACTGTGTGGCCAATCCAAACAGAACAATATTCACATTATAAGAGTACCAGAGGAAGAAGAGAGAGAAAAAGGGGTACAAAGTGTCTTTGAGGAAATAATTGCTGAAAACTTCCCCATGCTGGGGAAGGAAATAGTCTCGCAATCCATGGAAGCCCACAGATCTCCCAACACAAGGGACCCAAGGAAGACAATACCAAGAAACATAATAATTAAAATGGCAAAGATCAAAGATAAGGACAGAGTATTAAACGCAGCTAGAGAGAGAAAAAAGATCACTTACAAAGGAAAACCCATCAGACTATCATCAGACTTCTCAACAGAAACTTACAGGCCAGAAAAGAAAGGCATGATATATTTAATGTAATGAAACAGAAGGGCCTCGAACCAAGAATATTGTATCCAGCATGATTATCATTTAAATATGATGGAGGGATTAAAAAATTTCCAGACAAGCAAAAGCTGAGAGAATTTGCCTTCCATAAACGACCTCTATAGGACATCTTAAAGGAACTGCTCTAGAGGGAAGCACTCCTAAGGCTAAAAATATGTCACCAGAGAAAATAAAATCATAGCAAAAAAGCAGACCATCCAAATACTAACTAAAGGCAAAGAATAAAACACCTAGTATATAAAGAATGCAGGAGGAAGAATAAGAAGGGAGAGAAATAAAGAAACATCAGACTGTGTTAACAATAACTTAACAAGGAAGTTAAGCTAGATTGTTAGAGAGTAAAGAGGAAACCCTTGAACATCTGGTAACCACGAATATAAAGCCAGCAATGGCAATAAGTACATATCTATCGATAATCACCCTAAATGTAAATGGACTCAATGTACCAATCAAAAGACACAGAGTAACAGAATGCATAAAAAAGCAAGACCCATCTATATGCTGCCTACAAGAAACTCACCTCAAACCCAAAGATATACACAGACTAAAAGTGAAGGGATGGAAAAAAATATTTCATGCAAACAAGGAGAAAAAAGCAGGTGTTGTAGTACTTGTATCAGACAAAATAGACTTCAGAACGAAGAAAGTAGCAAGAGACAAAGAAGGACATTACATAATGATAAAATGGTCAGTCCAACAAGAAGATATAACCATTATAAATATATATGCACCCAATACAGGAGCGCCGGTATATGTGAAACAAATAATAACAGATTTAAAGGATGAAATAGACAGCAATGCATTCATTTTAGGTGACTGAAACACACCAGTCACTCCAAAGGACAGATCATCCAGGCAGAAAATAAGTAAAGACATAGAGGCACTGAACAACACACTAGAACAGATGGACCAAACAGACATCTACAGAACTGTACCACTCAAAAGCAAGAGGATACACATTCTTCTCAAGTGCACATGGAACATTTTCCAGAATAGACCACATACTAAGCCACGAAAAGAACCTCAGTAAATTCAAAAATATTGAAATCCTACCAAACAACTTCTCAGATCACAGAGGTATAAAACTAGAAATAAATTTTAGAAAGAAACCAAAAAGGCTCAGAAATACATGGAGACTTAACAACACTCTCCTAATTAATCAATGGTTTAACGACCAAATCAAAATAGAAATCAAAGAATATATGGAGACTAATGACAACAACAACACAGAGCTACAAGTTCTGTGGGATGCAGCAAAGGCAGTTCTAAGAGAAAAGTATATTGTAATCCGGGCCTATTTAAAGAAGGAAGAACATTCCCAAATGAATAGTCTAAAGGCACAATTACTGAAATTGGAAAAAGAAGAACAAATGAGACCCAAAGTCACCAGAAGGAGGGACATAATTAAGATCAGGGAAGAAATAAATAAAATTGAGAAGAATAAAACAACAGAAAAAAATCAATGAAACCAAGAGCTGGTTCTTTGAAAAAATTAACAAAATAGATAAACCCATAGCCAGACTTATTAAGAGAAAAAGAGAATCTACACACATAACAGAATCAGAAATGAGAAAGGAAAAATAACGACAGGCCCCACAGAAATGCAAAGAATTATAAGAAAATATTATGAGAAACTATATGCTAACAAGCTGGAAAACCTAGAAGAAATGGACAACTTCTTAGAAAAATACAACCTTCCAAGACTGACCAAGCAAGAAACAGAAAAAGTAAACAGACCAATCACCAGCAACGAAATGGAAGTGGTAATCAAAAAACTACCCCAGAACAAAACCCCTGGACCAGAAGGATTCACCTCTGAATTCTACCAGACATATAGAGAAGAAATAACACCCATTCTCCTTAAAGTTTTCCAAACAAAAGAAGAGGAGGGAATACTTCCAAACTCATTCTATGAAGCCAGCATCACTCTAATACCAAAACCGGGCAAAGACCTCACCAAAAAAGAAAATTACAGACCAATATCCCTGATGAACGTAGATGCAAAAATACTCAATAAAATAGTAGCAAACTGAATTCAAAAATACATCAAGAGGATCATACACCATGATCAAGTGCGATTCATCTCAGGGATGCAAGGATGGCACAACATTCGAAAATCCATCAACATCATCCACCACATCAACAAAAAGAACAAAAACCACATGATCATCTGCATGGATGCTGAAAAATCATTTGACAAAATTCAGCGTCCATTCATGATTAACTCTCAACAAAATGGGTATAGACGGCAAGTACCTCAACATCATAAAGGCCATATATGATAAACCCACAGCTAACATACTTAACAGCAAGAAGCCGAAAGCTTTTCATCTAAGATCGGGAAAAGACAGGGATGCCCACTCTCTCCACTGTTATTCAACATAGTACTGGAGGTCCTATCTACGGCAATCAGACAAAAAAAAGAAATACAAGGCATCCAGATTGGCAAAGAAGTCAAATTGTCACTAGTTGCAGATGACATGATATTGTACATAAAAAACCCTAAGTCTCCACTCCAAAACTACTAGAACTAATGTCTGAATTCAGCAAAGTTGCAGGATACAAAATTAACACACAGATATCTGTGGCTTTCCTCTACACTAAGGATGAACTAACAGAAAGAGAAATCCGAAAAACAATTCCATTCACAATTGTATCAAAAAGAATAAAATACCTAGGAATAAACCTAACGAACTAAGTGAAACACCTATGCTCTGAAAACTACAAGACCCTCCTAAGGGAAATTAAAGAAGACACTAACAAATGGAAATTCATCACATGTTCTTGGCTAGGAAGAACAAATATTGTCAAAATGGCTATACTATGTAAAGCAATCTACAGATTCAAAGCAATCCCTAACAAAATACCAACACATTTCTTCAATGAACTAGAACAAATAATTCTAAAATTTATATGGAACCACAAAAGACCCCGAATAGCCAAAGCAATCCTGAGAAGGAGGAATAAAAGAGGGGGAATTATGTTTCCTGACTTCACGCTCTACTACAAAGCCACAGTAATCAAGACAATATGGTCTTGGCACACAAACAGACCCACAGACCAGTGGAACAGAATAGAAAATCGAAACATTAACCCAAACATATATAGTCAATTAATATTTGATGAGCGGCCTTGGATATACATACAGTGGGGAGATGACAGCCTCTTGAGTAGCTGGTGTTGGCAAAACTGGACAGCTACATGTAAAAGAATGAAACTGGACTGTCTAACCCCATACACAAAAGTCAACTCAGAATGGATCAAAGACCTGAATGTAAGTCATGAAACCATAAAACTCTTACAAAAAAACACAGGCAAAAATCTCTTGGACATAAACATGAGCAAATTCTTCATGTCCATCCCATCAGGCTCACTCTCTGGGGTTGTCTGGTTGAGCTTTGTTTGTATCATATTCCTCTCTCTTTTCATGGTGACAGAAGTGGTCAGAAAAAGAAAAAAAGAAGAAAGGGAAAAAAGAGAGAGAGCAAAAAAAACACCTGCCAGGTGTAGTTTCTGTGACGATCCTGTAAGTGGCACTGCTGCTCTACTATTCCGTAGCCACCCCACTCTGCCAGGCACTTTGTGACTCTGGCCGGGAGGGAACGAATGGGAGGCTCCTGATTTCTGTGGGAAGTCTCCGTGCGACTGCTTTTCCCAGCCACCGTCCAAGGGGACTGAAATTTCCCAGGGCTCCCAACCTGCTTGGCTGAGTGCCCTGGGACGATCCAGCTCTTCCGTTGGGCCCCTGTCCCTTTAAGACCCCTAAAAAAGCACGCACTTTTCTTTTGTCCCGGGGAACCAGCTGGGTGGACCTGTCATCTTGGAATCTGCACTTCTGTCTCTCCAATCTCCAATACACCGCACGAAGTGTGTCAGTGCTCCCAGCGCAGATCACCTGGACTGGTTATTCAGCGGGCCTGTGCTTCCACTCCCTCCCCGCTCTGAATCCTCTCCTCCCACTGGTGCACTGGGGTGGGGGAGTGCTCGGGTCCCACCGGGTCGCAGCTCCAAATCTTACCCGCCTCATGGGGTGCCAAGTCCTCTCAGGCATAGCTGCAGGCTGGTGTCATCCTGTACCTTCTGGTCTCTCTTTTAGGAAAGTTGCATTTGCTGTATTGTCATAAATATATTTGGTTTTGGGAGGAGATTTCTGCCACCCTGCTCACGCTGCCATCTTCCTGGAAATCCTCCTCCTCCATTCTTTGTATGTTATGAATTATATTCTGTACTCTTTGTCCCTTGGGTAACATCTATTTAGTCTTAGGAATACTTCCACCTATAGGAGTCCCTCCAAAATGTAGTGTTGAGGTGGTTTGTGGGAGGTAAATTCTTTCAGCTTTAGCTTATCTGAAAATTGTTTAAAACCTCCTTCAAATTTAAATGATAACCTTGTCAGGTAGCAGCCCTTCTGCTACATTGCATTAAATATATCATGCTACTCCCTTCTGTCCTGTAAGGTTTCTGTTGAGAAAGCTGAAGATAGCCTGATGGGTTTTCCTTTGTATGTGTTCTTTTTCTCTCTCTAGCTGCTTGTAAAGTCTGTCTTTATCCTTGATCTTTGCCATTTTAATTATTATATGTCTTGATGTTGTCTTCCTTGGGTCCCTTGTGTTGCGAGATCTGTGCATCTCCATGTCTTGAGAGACTATCTCCTTCCCCAGATTGGGGAGGTTTTCAGCAATTACCTCCTCAGTGACACTTTTTTTCACTATTTCTCTCTCTTCTTCTTCTGGTACCCCTATTATGCAAATATTGTTCCATTTAGATTGGTCACATAGTTCTCTCAATATTCTTTCATTCTTAGAGATTCTTTTTTCTCTCTGTGCCTCAGCTTCTTTGTATTCCTCTTCTCTAATTTCTGTTCCATTTACCATCTCTTCTACTACATCTAATCTGCTTTTAAATCCCTCCATTGTATGTTTCATTTCAGATATGGAATTTCTTAATGATTGAATCTCTGTCTTAAATTTTTTCCTGAGTTCTTAAATATTTTTCTGTACCTCCACAAGCATGTTTATTATTTTTATTTTGAACTCTCTTTCAGGAAGATTGGTGAGTTCAGTTTCATTTGGCCCTTTTTCTGGGGTTTGTGAGATTTTGGTCTGTACCATGTTCTTTCGACGTTTCATATTTCTGTGTTGTGCCCTCTATTGCCCAGGAGCTCCAGTTTCTGGAGCTGCTCAGCCCCAAGAATGAGTTTGGGGGTTTTGGGGGAACAGAGCTTGTGCCTGGTGGGAGGAAAGATGTTTCCTGATTTCTGGCTGCCCTGCCTGTCTCCAATATCACAGCCAGTGGTCCGAGCACACAGGTGTAAGTCTCTGTGTTTGGCGTCCCTAGCTGTTGTAGGTGAGGCCTCTCTCTGGCTGGCCTCATGTCAGCACAGTGACTGCTGGTTTGCAAGCCTGTGCTGTCAGGGCAGGAGGAAGGCTCAGCAGGCTGCGTATCACAGTGGGGGGCCTTAGGGCTGAGTAGCCAGCCAGGGGGGTGGAACACCTGAAGCTCCCAAAAGTTCCCAATCTGCTGGGCAGAGCATGCCCAGACAACCTTGTCCCCCTCTCTGTACAAACCCCGCACCTTTAGCAGCCCTCTCACTGCTAGGAAGCCTCTCAGACTGCCTGCCTTTCCCTTGTCCCAGAGTGCCTGGGTGTGGATCCTGTCCTCCACAAACAACAGGAATCTGTCTCTCAAGCACTCCGCCTGTCCCAGCTCCCCATCCTCCAGAGCACCTCACAGTGTAGATGTCTGCTCGCAAAGCAGATGTCCAGGGCTAGGTGTTCAGCAGTCCAGGATTCCATCCCCTCCCCGCTCTGTTTCTCTTCCTCCCACCGGTGAGCTGGGGTGGGGAAGGACTTGGGTCCCACTGGATCAAGGCTTTCCTACATTACCCTGTTTTGTGAGGTCTGCTCTGTTCATGATGTCTGTATGCAGTCTGGTGCCGCCTTCTTTCCTGTTGCTGTTTTAAGGTTAGTTGTATTAACTATATTTTCACACTATCTGTGGTTTGGGGAGGAGTTCTCTGTCTCACCTCTCACACCACCATCT
Organism: Smutsia gigantea; assembly: GCA_032199065.1. Lineage (NCBI taxonomy): Eukaryota > Metazoa > Chordata > Mammalia > Pholidota > Manidae > Smutsia > Smutsia gigantea. The sequence goes on along the minus strand of JAVSCE010022006.1, from coordinate 29,813 downwards.
TGAATCCTGCTATCTATATATTTTTTAAGTGACCTATAAGAATCTCCTTTTATTTCAGGTATCTGAATAAAATTTGAATGGAATTTTCATTTTTTCGATTTTCTCAGTCCTACAGCCACTCTCTCAGTGTTTGTCCAGAAATGAATTTAATAAAATGATATTCTCCTGTGCTGTTTTTATTCTTTCTTTTAACCTACTGACCATTGACGGTATGGCACAAGAGTTCATGTCTCTCAGTTTTTCCCTCACTTCTCAGGTATTCAGACTGTATCATGATCTGTAGACCAAGTTTATGTCTTTATGCCTGAGAATCTACCTACTCCATATTTTCTAGGCTGCTGTATCTTTTGTAAGAGACAGATGTACAAACCGGTCCCCAAAGTGCTTCAGTTAATGTAAAGTAAAAGGTCAGCAGGAGGGGGGTAACATCTCCAGACAAAATGTCTGATGAATACATTTTCATGGTTTAACATAGCTTTGTGGGCTATGCATTCCTAAAATCTACTATAGCTTTGGGGTAAGATTAGGAACAAGATGAAGAAATATTATACACTTCCTAAACAGAGAGTGAAAATATTTGACAACCATTACCACACTCCTTCCTGCACCAAGAAATACCACTCCTGTATAGAGAACTAATGGGAGAAGTAACATCTACTTTGCAGCAGGAAGGTTAGCACCAGACAGAGGACACTTTTCTGAGTTAAACCAAGTAGCTGGGAAGGATAGGGGTGGATTGTACCTAAAGGAGACAATAAGCCTCCTTTGGTGAGATAATGTAATGGCTTTTTCTAATCATAGGCGTTTGGGAGAGGGGATAAAATATCTAATAAGAGAAGAAGAAATTGCTAAATTTTATGGGATTTTTGAAAGCAGAAGAAGCCTAAGAGTTTAATAATAAAAGAAATGCTAACTAAAAGCACTTCTGTACTACATTTTATGGATAAGATATTACCTGATATCAGTAGAGAACCATGATGAATTCGTTCGATTGGGGTAGGTGTAAATAATAATGATTACTCTTTTTGATGCTTTGCTATGTGACAAGGAATAGGGACTGCTAAAAAAAAAAAAGAAAACACTTACACATATGCTATGAAAGCTTCACCACAACTTTAGGAGGTGGTGTCACCCACCTTAAAGAGGAGGAAAATTAAATGTAGGGATGTTTGGTAATTGGCTTATGGTCACAGAACTAGTAAGGTGGTAGAGCAAATAGGTCTGTCTACCCTGTCACCAACGCTTCCATTAAGCTAATGCAATCACATCTTGTAGTGATTTAAAGGAGTCTAAAGATTGCTGTTTGTTTTTTACTTTCACTAGGGGATAAAAATATAATTTTTTTGGATTAAAATCTTGTAGATGAAACAGTATGTTTACTTTGGCACTAGCATGGAATTAGATCTTTTATTTCCTCTGTATAGTCTACGAAGTGTTAGGAGAAAGGAAGATATTTTCCCATACACTATGTTATTAGGTGCACTGTCCTAGGAGAACAATATAATGTCTTTATGTTTTCTCCAGAGAAGACATAATGATACAGGATTTTCAGTTTGAACCATGCACCTACAAGAGAAACAACAATAGTTTCCATCTGTGTAAACTAGATGACAAACAACTAGAATTATTGGAAGCCAGGTATTTCCCAGGTTTAAATCACTGGAAAAGTAAGTTTCTGTCACATTCTGATAAAGCGTTCCTTTAAAAATAACAAATGTGGTAGCCTCTGAACAGAATTTATGTCAGAAAGAGGAAGCTCAAAAAGATAGAATCCAATATAAAGTCTGAAATCCTGAACCATGAATGTACCCTATGTCAGTTAACAGGTATGCTACAAGTCGAGGACATTTGATTTTCCTCACTTACCCCAATGTGATTGTCTGTATGCATCTCAATTGTACGGCTTTAACTGAGGTTTTAATCTTTTAATTATGACTCAGTATTCTCTCTAAATGAACAAATGAATAGAGAAAAAAAATGTCTGAGTTGCCCTAAAGGGCCTTGGGGTGCACACAACTCTCAGTGATAGATTTACATAGCCATGGATTTACACTGACCTTACAATGTCCCTGTTTATACTGGAGTGCAACCATTTTCCCCCTTTGGTGCCTTGATTAATGACTCTTCACTTCTTTTCTGTAGTTTCTCTTTTCTTAACTTTCCTGTTGATAAGTATGTTTCAATTCGAAAGCAGAGTGTCACTGTGGAGTTGGGGGGTCACTTCCTGTTGGTCTTAGTTACTTGAAATTGCTAGCCCCATGGGTTTAGCTTTTACAGTGCTACAAATATTTCATCTGGGTGATATAGTCCCTGTGACTGGCCCACACTGTCTATTACTTCAGATTGAGTGTCCCATGTTTCCTTTTTTGTATGGAACTTGAGTAACATTGTATGACTGTGAACCCTAAAGAAAATGAGATGTGCCTCCCATAAGACAAGAACTGAGCACTGAAACTTCTAAATAATGTTTAAATACAAGTCAATGCTCTAACTTTTGACTGTAAATCTATGCATGCTTTCTAAGTTCCCAAACCTAATTTTCCTGACGTATCCCCTGTGCCAGTTTCACAACAGTCTTCAAGTACTCTATCCCCTTTAAACACCTGGGAGCACAGTCCTAAGTTTTGCATAGAGTTAACTCTACTCAAAACGTTAAAGCTCAAAGCAAGACTAGCCTGGCCAGATTCAAGTACTTGGTTGCAGTTGTTTTTCCCCATGCACAGCAGAGCAGCCCATTCTTCAGGTACAACTGGAGTTTCTTGTATTTTTCTGAATCTGATAAAATGAAAATGAACTGCAAGGTCTTATTCCTTGTATTATCAAGTACAGCCTTTGAAGTAACTTGAGAATACCAAAGATGGACTCTACTTGTCTATGGAATGCCTTTCTCTCTCTCTCTCTTCCACCACTTTTCCCCTCCGTCCCCTCTGTGGAACATACAGTAAAAAAACAAATCTCAACTGCACAATTTGTAACATATTTTCCCATGATGCAGTCTATCATTATTTGGATGACTAAAAGCTTTAATTATTTACTTTTGGGAGTCCCTGAAACCCATGTCATCACAAATACTGAAGAACTTTCTGGGAAAGGTTTGAAACACTTCCAGTTAAACTCTTGACTTAATATCTCAAGAAGGAAAAAAAAATAATGTTTCTACTACATATTTTATTAAACCCTTTAGGTCCTTTTACAAGAGAGGAAATACCAATTAACGTATAATTTAGTAGAACAAAATATTATCCCATTTCAACCAGTACCCACTTCCTTGAAGTTTATTCAAGCATTAATAACCATTTAATGCAATTTAACTACACTGAGGTATCCATTACATTAATATAATATATCCATCAGGAAATTAGAGTTTTGTTTCCATGAATTTTGTATTACAAGAAAGTCTTCATAATTTTATTCTGCATTTATGATGCTTCATTTCAACTCTTCAGTCTCTGTTACAGTGTGAAATGATCAAACTGTTCCTAATGTTAAAAGATTACAATTACTTGATTTATTGAGCTGAAAATTACAAATGATTTTTGTATATACATAAACATACTGGGACATACTTGAGGATTTAAACCACTAGATGTGTCAGGATCATCAAATCTTATTAAGGATATAACAACATGACTACATTTTATGAAATGATCATTAACAATGGTCTTTTCAAAGCATATGTATGAATGATGTCCATGAAGTAACATATTAATGGTCTGGAGACATTTATACTATTTTCAAGAATAAGTTATATTACCTGTGTGGACAATTATATCAGCAGATATATTCTTGCATGCTTTAGCTCAAGAAGTACCTGATCATGCAACTTTAGCTACATTTCAGTATTCAAGGACAATTGTAATTACATGGCAGTCATATGTTAGAATATTAGATATTTAGGGGACCTGACAGGCCTCTGTTGGACATCCTTTATCTTACAGCACATGCTTAGAGAGCTAAAACAATTTGATCAGAGCAACTTGGTTACTTAATGTCAGAAACAGAGCATAGGGCTTGGTGTCCAGGTTAAAGCATTTCCTACAACCTAGTGGGCTTTCATCTAGATAGGGAATAAATATGTGCAAACAGCATTGGAAGACACAAATCCATGCTTCAGAATGTCTTTGTTTTTGTGTCAGAGATTGAGGAGATATTCCATGAGACCTTCTGAACCTTTGCAACCTCTCTCCATACCACAACAGCACAGAAACAAACAGGGGTCACCCTATTCCCATTTAGAAGGGGTATGAACTCATGTGGATCTTATCTGTCTTTTCAAGTAAAATTTGAATCTTTATCTGAGAATTTTGTTCTTTTTGCCTAATTATTATGGTCTATCATTCACCTTTTCTATGATTATATAACAGTAGCTTAAATGGCATCTGCAAAGAGAAGACTGTGAAAGTAATAGTCTGCAAGGAAAAATAAAAGGGTGGGAAGCTCCTAAAATCTTGGTCAGCAAATTTCTGAGGTCATAACCTGGTTAATTCAAGAAAAAGTCCCTGCTACTGAATGGGCCATAAATGTATTTACATGGAGAGAGTGACTATAAAGCCAGACAGGCATTCTATGAATTTTAGCACCGTAGAAAAACCATACAGACAAATATGATTCGTTATCCACCACAAAGCTGGGACATTATCTAAGAAACAGAATAATTTCCTAAGTTATCTTGCCTACATTTCCTAACTGATTCAGTTCACGAGGTTACGCATAAACACTGTGCTGAATGCTAGAAGGCAAACAAGTATAAAAAAGATGAATGCATTTTCCCAGTGATTTTTAGCTAAGTCCATATGAGTAAGTGCTGTATGTCCTAAGCTATCTTTTCCTGCTCCATGTTTGTTATCTATGTCTTGTGATGAAATAAAGTGAGATCATAAACATATGTTGTATGGCTCTATTTATCTTACTGATCCAACAGTTAGGACAAGGTCCTTAAGGAGGAATGCCTCAGCAAGAGAAGATCAATAGCTTTAAAAGTTCAATGAGTAGGGCTTCCTTACTAGATGAGGAGTAGAAAGGGGAGAAGGGAGTGATGGGAGGCAGCCAAGGATTTGCTTCAGAAGAGAAATGGATCCTGGCAAGACTTCTAATAGAAAGTGAGTCTAATCTGGTCTTGCCATGCTTTCCCTACTGTTTCACATCTCCTTCCCTTATTTTCTTTTTCTATTCTCATATCTTCCTTCAGGTAAATAAACAGAATTTCTCCCTTTATATTTATTTGTTTAATCTGGGCCTATCAAACCTGTAAGCTAACTTTCACATTCATTCATTCAGTAAATATTTATTAATAATCATCATCTAATTATTACAATCTACTATTCACCTTTTATAGGATTACATAACATTTAGGTTAAATGGTGTCTGAAAAGAGAAGATTTTAAAAGTAATAGTCTGGAAGGAAAAATAAAAGGGTAGAAGCTCCTAAAATCTTGGTTAGCAAATTTCTGAGGACATTATGTGGTTAAGTCTATTTGGTTAATCTGTTTATCTTCTGGACTTTGCACCTTTTCTGGGTCTCCCCATCTGCCTCCTGTCTTCCCTCCATCCTGGGGATGTGCTAGAATGTTAATGCTGGATCTGTACCATCCAAACTTCTTGTCCAGAATTCCAGGCATTCAGTGGGGCTCTGCATGACTCAGAAGAGCCAGTTACAAAATTATTCCTCACACTTTATTGATTTCCCAGTTGTACGGAAGTTAATATTAGTGAAGACAAAAAAGATTGTTATTTACTCATTCAGAATAAAATGTGAATGGTATAATCCTTACTAAGGATTTTAGAGAGAACCTGGAGTCCCTTTCCTACATTTTTGAATCTGTCTCCTCTGCTGATGTTTAAGGTTAAACCTGACCTACCAAGTCAGCCATTTTGACTGGCTACACACAGGATTGAAAAATTGATTTCTAACCTATCTGATCATCGCATATTGTGATGATATGGTATTAAGTTTGAAAGGAGGTAATGAAAATAGATACCAGAATTGTTTCTCATATAGAAAACAAGGATCAATGAGGACAGCAAAATACAAACATGAAACTACTGGTTAACTGATGGAAAATTAGTCAGGTAAGAGGAAAATTTTGAGAATGTAGTGAGCAACCTGTGTGACTATGCCAGTAATGCTCATGTTATAGGCTTCAGTATTCTTTTTTCACTGCTAGTTCCATTTCTTAAGAATACTTTATTGGAACCCATTGATACATATTTAATATTTCTTATTACACTGTCTTAGAATGATAAAAATTCTGAATTCAATTATTTGTATTCACCAAGCAAAATATTTATTTTGTGGCTGACAGTAGAATGAACAGGTAGAAAGGTAATAATAGACCAACACTTGAATCTTTTTTTTTCTTTTTATTTATTTATTTATTTTTATTTTTTTAATATAATTTATTTTATTATCATTAATTTACAATTACATGTGTAATATTACGATTATTAAACTACCCCTTCATCAGGTCCCCGCCACCAACCCCATTACAGTCACTGTCCATCAGCGTAGTGAGATGCTATAGAATCACTACTTGTCTTCTCTGAGTCAACACTTGAATCTTATTCCCCCAAATCAATCAGGTGACTTGCCAATATTCTTATGAGTAATTAAACTGTCTTTAACAAATATAAAATGAAGAGATTTACCAGCAAAATATTTAACCTTTTAAATAAAAAAACACATGCAATTTCAGTTTCAAGAAATAGCAATACTTAAGAGATGTCATATTTAATTCGACTTGGCCTATTCAGATTTAACAGTTAATTTTTGATTAAAGTTAATCCCGAGACTCCCTTCCTCCATAACCTAAAGCATAAGGGTTGCAGTTTAAATTGCGTGAATTTCAGCTGGTCCAAATTAAATGGCACAAATTACACCCTGAAAAAAATAAAACAGCACTGGGTACACTCTATCTCTCTACATATTAAACTTTACCTTTAACCCTAATAAATACTAGCCTGCAAAATCATTAATCCAACTCTTATATCATTTCTACAAAATAACTTCCATTCTCTGAATGCTTAGGTGAGAAAATGTGATGAAACGATTGCCACAACTCACATTGCCAGGCACAGAATCCTTTCATAATACATTTAAGCATGAAAAGAATCATTTATGACAAAAGCTATCACCCTTACAATTTGATTGTAACAAACATATTAAGTTGAAAAGTAGCCTCATAAATGCAGAGACACTGTCTGTTCATACACTCCCTATGCTTTCATTGAGTGAGTAGATATTTGCTCTGTAGCATTTAGCACCTTTTATTAATTTCCCTCACTACTTAGACACCTTACCAGTTTGTGAGTGCATTTCACAATTGTTCCCTTAATACACATAATTCATTATTGTTTTCTGCTTTCAGCTCTTGTTTCAATTAGATAATACATTCCTGGGGGACAGAGGCTCTGTCTTATCCATGCTACTTCTGTGTAGGTCACAATCTCTATACTGTGGGACAAAAGTCAATGAACTAGTATTTAGCAAATACATCTTAAGATTTCTAATGACCTAGCAGAGAGAGAAATCAGGAAAACAATTGCATTCAAAGTTGCATCAAAAAGAATAAATACCTAGGAATAAACCTAACCAAGGAAGTGAAAGACCTATACTCTGAAAACTGCAAAAAACTTATGAGAGAAATTAGAGAAGATAGCAGTAAATGGAAACACATCCCGTGCTTATGGATAGGAAGAATTAATATTGTCAAAATGGCCATCCTACCTAGAGCAATCTACAGATTCAACGCAATTCCTATCAAAATACCATCAGCATTTTTCAATGAACTAGAGAAAAATCATTCTAAAATTCATATGGAGCCAAAAAAGACCCCGAACAGCCAAAGCAATCCTGAGAAGGAAGAATAAAGCTGGGGGGATTATGCTCCCCAACTCCAAGCTTTACTACAAAGCCACAGTACTCAAGACAATTTGATACTGGTACAAGAACAGACTCATAGACCAATGGAACAGACTAGAGAGCCGTGATATAAACCCAGGCATATATGGTCAATTAATATATGATAAAGGAGCCATGGGTATACAATGGGGAAATGACAGCCTCTTCAACAGCTGGTGTTGGCAAAACTGGACATGCAAGAGAATGAAACTGGATATTGTTTAATCCCATACACAAAAGTAAACTAGAAATGGATCAAGGACCTGAATGTAAGTCATGAAACCATAAAACTCTTAGATGATAACATAGGCAAAAATCTCCTGAATATAAGCATGAGCAACTTCTTCCTGAACGCATCTCCTCAAGAAAGGGAAACAAAAGCAAAATTGAACGCATGGGATTACATCAAACTAAAAAGTTTCTGTACGGCAAAGGACACCATCAACAGAACAAAAAGACAAACTACACTATGGGAGAATATATTTGTAAATGACATATCTGAGGAGGGGTTAACAGTCAAAATATATAAAAAACTTACACGCCTCTACACCCAAAAAGCAAATAACCCGATTTAAAAATGGGCAGAGGATATGAAGAGACAGTTCTCCAAAGAAGAAATTCAGATGGCCAACAGACACATGAAAAGATGTTCCACATCACTAATCATCAGGGAAATGGAAATTAAAACCACGATGAGATATCACCTCACACCAGTAAGGATGGCCAGCATCGAGAATACTAAGAACAACAAATGCTGGCGAGGATGAGGAGAAAGGGGAACCCTCCTACACTGCTGGTGGGAATGCAAGCTAGTTCAACCATTGTGGAAAGCAATATGGAGGTTCCTTAAAAAATTAAAAATACAAATACCATTTGACACGGGAATCCCACTCCTTGGAATTTACCCAAAGAATACAGCTTCTCTTATTCAAAAAGACATATGCACCCCTATGTTTATTGCAGCACTTTTTACAATAGCCAAGATATGGAATCAACCTAAGTGTCCATCAGTAGATGAATGGATAAAGAAGAGGTGGTACATATACACAATGGAATACTATTCAGCCATAAGAAGGAAACAAATCCTGCCATTTGCAACAACATGGATGGAGCTGGAGGATATTATGCTCAGTGAAATAAGCCAGGCAGAGAAAGACAAGTGCCAGATGATTTCCCTCATTTGTGGAGTATAACAACGAAGCAAAACTGAAGGAACAAAATAGTAGCAGACTCAGAGACTCCAAGAAGGAACTAGTGGTTACCAAAGGGGAGGGGTGTGGGAGGGAGGGTTGGAGAAGTAGATTGAGGGGTATTATGTTTAGTACACATGGTGTGGGGGATCATAGGGAAAACAGTGTAGCACAGAGAAGGCAAACAGTGAATCTGTGTCATCTTACTACACTGATGGACGGTGACTAAATTGGGGTATGAGTGGGGACTTGGTAATATGGGTAAATGTAGTAACCACATTGTTTTTTCATGTGAAACCTTCACAAGAGTGTATATCAATAATACCTTAATAAAATAAAAAAGATTTCTAATCCTAGTAAATCTTGTGAGAATATGGCCTCTGTTAAGTACTTTCAGTGAGAATATAAATTGGCACAATTTTCCTGGAGGATAATTTGTTATTCTGTATCAAAATATAAAATGTCCAAGCCTTTCAAGCTAGGGATCCCTACCTGGAACATTTTTCTTGGGGCCATTCCCTGGTCATCATTTCTCCATCCCACCACTACCTCATTTCTCACTTCACCATTTTTTTCTTCCAGTTGATTAAATCCTATTATTTCTTAAATCTCAGCTTAAATGCAACATCCCATGGGAAACTCCTCTTCATCCTAAAAATAAATGTTAAGTGGCTCTATTTTGGATTCCCAGAGCCCCAAATATATCTCATGTCAGCACTTATTTACACAACTGTTGCATATTTATGCTTAAGACTGGCTGCCAAACTGAATATGAATAAGTACCCAAGTTAATGATTAAGTGATTGAGTGAATGAATGAATGAACTGATATATTTGGACCCATGATGAAGAAAGTTTGGTAAGTATTTTACAACATTAAAATTTACCAACCACCGGAACAATATTTTTTTGAAGTAGAATGTCCTCATTTTATTAGAGGATTATTAAAACACAAAAGCAAGGGAAACCTAATTTGCCATTCTCTTTCTACAATTTCTTCATCAAAGAATATCCATAAACCTACCATAAGCATTCTCTCAAGGTATGATATGGAGCTCTGTAAACAGAAAATGCACAGATCTTGGCCTTGCATTAGGGAGAATGACAGAATTGAGAAAGAACTATCCTGTGATCTTTAAATTCCTTATAGCCATACTCGATTACAGTCCTAACTAGCTTGGAGTTATTCCTCAGTAACACTGCACCATGACATGACTAAGAGAATCCTCTTGGATCATTCCCATAAAGAATGTTTTCCCTCTTCCAACTTTTTATTCTACAAAGCACTTTAATAATGGATCCTCTCATAAACATGTATGCAGTAAAAGTGAAGGAAGAGAGAAATTAGCTATATGAGGAGTGCATTTTGTCCATTCAATTTGCTGTTTATTTGTTGTACATACTGAAAAGAGTCAGTTTGATTATTTGTTTTCTCCTAAAAAGTATCTAAGATTCCACTTTGCAATTGCCTATCACTCCACATATATGTACATATATATGTATATAAATATATATATATATATATTATTTATAATTTCCATTAGCAGCAAAAATTGCTCCAGATGAAATTTCGTAAGGCCACCTCATGTCATCTGTCACACGATTAATCTCTCTGCCTATATGTATATATAGTTTTCAAGCAACTTGTACTCCTCTTATCTAATCATTAGCCTATCATTAAAATGACTTTTGATCTAGTCAGATTCTTAGTGCTTGTGTGATGCGACCACCTAAATATACAAGTGGGGAAACTGAATTAGAGAAAGGGTTTTTTTATACCTTCTGCAGGGACTGAGCCTACCTGACAGAGATGACACTGCAAACTGCTTCTTCACAACCAGTCCAGGGCTCCCAGTCCCTTGCAAATTACCTCCCACTCTAACCAATGTGTTAAAGTGTTGTAAATGACATTTTGGACCCTAAACTGTAAATATCAGCCCAGTAATCGCTTACCCCTGAATTCATTCTCATAAAAGCTCAGAAGTTGAAAAACAGTATTTTATAATTTTATTGTATCTACTTGCCAAAAGTGACACACAGCAGTAACCAACACACACACACACACACACACACACACACACAGACACACAGACACACACACACACACACACGCACACCCTACTAAACCAAGGGAAATGACAGCTCCCGTCCAAAAGAAAAAAAACTAAAAATATACATCAAATATTTGGCATGCAATATGCTACTTTTATGTTACTCCCCCCACCCCTCCTTGGTGAGATTAATCGTGTGACAAACGACATGAGGTGGCCTTATGAAATTTTGTCTGGAGCAATTTCTATTGCTAATGGAAATTATAAATAATATGTGCCTTTCGCCAACTGCATTCTTTTGTAATCTAATTGTATCAGGCTAATGAGACCTGGGTTAGGAAATGTTCTGAGGTTCCCATGCCCCAGGTCAGGGAATGCTGAAAACGTCTCCAAGCAGATGTGCTCAGTCTCAAGAGGATGGCAGGCTGGAGCACTTGGTTGCTCCACATAGCACTGGCTGTGCAGAGGCTTGCGCACTTGACCTTCGGCCAGGGGTAAAGAGCCTTTCTGTTGGGGAGCTGCAAAACTGAGAAGGGAAGGAGGGCAGAGGGAGATAATATTCTCCTTCGCAACCTGTCCGCCAACCTTTTCTTTCATTAATTGTGTGGAAGATTCCATTTTCTTCCCAGAGAAAAAGGCTGTGCGTGTTGCCTTTTCAGAAACGAGCAAATGATTTGGCATCTCATGTGCTGAAGGGGCCCGGGAGGCCAGGGAAGGGTTTCATGAGAATGAAAACACCTCTTTTCTCCATTTCTTCAAATCAATATTGTTTACTCTACATTTACAAAGGTTGATGCAATACCACTTCAGGCTGTTATAGACCTGAACTACTTCAAAGATGACTTTATATTATGGTTGGATGAGAGGCGTTTAAATAAAAAATTCCAACATACTCCAAAAGGGGCATATGCTATGACTGCCCCCACCCCAGCCTTGAGGTTAGGATGAGTGGGCAGCAGAGCTGAGATAATTACCTACATCCTCTGAATGATGTCACATAAGGGCAAGACAACCTTAGCAGTTGGTTCTAATATTTAGTCAATCTCCAGAATCCAATAGGAGATTATTTTTCCCCTTGGTTACTCATAAGTTTTAAAAATTTCTTCATTTCAGTGCAGCTGGGAAATTTTTAATTTTTTAATTTTTTCCCTTTCTATTTTTCACCAAAGTACAACTAATCTCACTCCCCCATCCTTCCACAACTTGATGTACTGTATGCGTGAGCATGCACATGCACACCCGCACACACACACACACACACACACACACACACAGGCACATACATCTGTGCCTCCTTTGTTCCTCTGACTCATGGGATCACTGATTCCATAGCATCACACCAGCAGAGAATTATTCCTTCAGTAAGCCTCCTGGGGTTTTATTTAGGATGTTACGAATGTCCCAAGAATGAGGACAGTCACTGATTTTCTAAGGATGTGACTGGTTCTCACAGTAAGCACTTTGCCTCTTTCTTCTTATTTTTAACCTGAATTCTTTCCTTAGTCCTTTGTGCTGCCCATTTGCATCCTGCCAAGGATCCCTCCTCTCCTGAGGCGTTTATCTCTTTCACATATTTGCAGACTGTTCTCATCCTCTTTAGCGATCACTTAGCCAAAATATACATTACTGCGCACTCTTTTCATCTCCGCACATAAATCAAGCCCTTGGTGCCCTGATCATTTTGTTGTTCTTCTATGAAGTCGCTCCAGTTTGGCTTTGTGTTCTAAGGTGACAAAAATGGACGACAGATTCCCCTGTTTAGACTCAATTCTGTCATGTTGAGACACCATCCCCTCCTGCTTCTTATTATGAAACTTTTTCATACGCCAACTAATTCAACGCTCCTCTCATTCTGTCGGATTATGTTGCAGTTGAATCCTTCTCTCCCTGGAGGTATGATCTGGTGGGAACCTTCAAGCGGTTTATTATGTTATTTTTGAGCAATCATGAGAATAGACGATAAAGATAGTGGAAGCAGACCTCCATGTCGCCACCCCGAAATTTCCCAAGCACTTATTGGCTCTCTGGATTTTTCACATATTTCCAGGGAGTTTCCATTAAGAATAAAGCCAGACATGGAAATTTCTAGGCTCCAAAAGGAAAAAGTCTGGAAGAGGAAAGCAGGAGTTCATAATGAAAATACCTCTTGTAACTTTACCAACTAGGCTTTGATACAGGCACAAAGTCAAAAGCAGTTTATTTTATAAGCACTTGCTAACTTTCAGAAAGAAAACCAAATGAAACCTGAATACTTATGAAGTTCTTTGGAGGCATTTTCTTCCAAAAATGTATCAGATTGCTGCTTTTAAATTTGTGTCATTCGGTGATAATCCTTTAGCTTCCTGATTGGCTAAGGTATTTGGAACTGGCCTTTGAATCACTTTTAATGCTTAAGGCGGGTGTGGATGTTAATCTGTGGGTCATTAACACCTCATATATGTTGGAGTTTAGAGATCTGGGTTGTGCCTGTGTTTGCACTGCCAACATGCATAGCATTTCTTGGAAATTCAGACGTTTTGTTTTTCTGAGGGTTTGATTTGAAATATTTTCCATACAGGCATTTTCAGTCTCACTGAGTAATCACGTTTTTGGAATTTGATTGTTAATTTTTTTTTCTGAATTCATTGATTAGCAGTGATATGTGCCATCTGGAAAGTCAGAAGAGGAGGTACAGGCTGGCTTAACTGCTCTCTGGAGATGATACCTTGGGTAAAATAAGTGTATCATCCTTTCAGACCCATCTGAATCCTAATTCCTAGTGTTGATCTACAATAATATTTTCATTCTTGTAGAATTCATAAACTCCAAGTTTGAGTCTCTTGATAAGCCTGAGAGGTTATTCTTCTATTAACATTAGAAAACTGAATAAATTCTGTTTCTCATCTCTCCTCACCATTTTACCTTATATGCTACCTCCTAGGACAACATATCATTAATCAAAATATACATAAGAACGATATATAAACAAAGTATCAAGCTAATGGATTTATATGCATATGCATATGAATATATACATATATGTATAGACTTGCTTTTATAACTCATATATATATGCATATTAACATATAATTCTTGTTTTTTTCTCATTAGAATATATGTTCCAAAGTATAGTGGTCAGTGCAGAATATTTGCTCTCTTCCCTATCATTTCTCAAAAAACAAAAATTATTGGGAAAATAATCTTTTCAAAAAATATCAAGGTAATTAAAGTTGAATACATTAGAAAAAGATTGTTTTTGGAAATTTCACTGCTACATTTGCTTTCTATTATCAGTTTTATGATACCAAAGGAAATGTTACAAAGAATAAACCAAATAAAACCTTGAATCCTTGCAGCAAGCTAATCCCAGGCTCCGAGATATTTGGGCAGGGTCCTGCCACCACACCTTTGCAGTGGTTGTATCTCCTACACGAAATGCTCTTCCCACAGACACATGCATGGCTTGTAACTTTCACTTCCATCACCTTTTATTGAAACCTTCCCTTTTTTATGAGGCTTTTTTTGACCAGTCTAAGAGAGGAGCATTCGTAGGAGTACTTCCTTATCTACCTTCTCTGCTTTCTTTCTTTCCTCTATCATTTATTACTATTGAACATGCCAGATGTTTTACATTTTTATCCTTCCCCCCTGCATCTCTTCTGCTAAAATGCAAACCCATAAAGGCAGATATTCTTTTCTTGTTATATCTTCAGAAACAACGATAGTCTTTGGCCAACTGTAGGCACTCAATAGATATTTATTTGCTTAACAAATAAGTGAAAACAGAACTCCAGTAGAACCAAACAAATTAGAAAGTACCTTGGTATTTATTGTAACAGACTGATGTCTAAAACATCCCTTTCTATAAAGCAAAATTAAAAGTGAGGCAAATGTAATTGAAATAGCAGAATTGAATTTAGGCAAATTCATGTGTAATAGGAAATTTTCATTACCTCTTTACTTTTGCATATATATATATACATACACACACATATATACTACTGCAAATAAATTATTAACTTCTAAGTGATGCCATACTAGGAAGAGAGATGCAGCTCATTATTAATGTCATTTCCACCAAGGTTCTATAAGATATAAAATAGA
Source organism: Smutsia gigantea (assembly GCA_032199065.1). Taxonomy (NCBI): domain Eukaryota; kingdom Metazoa; phylum Chordata; class Mammalia; order Pholidota; family Manidae; genus Smutsia; species Smutsia gigantea. Next base: position 14,593 of record JAVSCE010022006.1, on the reverse strand, counting down.
GTACTGATTTAATTAGGAGCAGTTACACAAAGTTATGTTTCCCAAATCATGTGCTTCAAGGACTAAATGAAATCATGTGTCTTCCATAAAACCATTGCCAAATACTCTAGTCCATACATATCACTTCCTTCTTTACATTTCATATTTTTGAGTTACTAGTTTTTGAGAATTGTTTTGTGTCCAGTAACCACCCTTGTGCTGGAAAGACACAGCTAAGGAGATACTCATGATCATGAAACAGGGTCTTGCTTAATCCAGTTTTGCCATGACCACTTTTAAAAAATTATCTCACTTTCTATTCACTTACCCTGCTTTTTCTTTCGCATATATTACTATCCAGCATAGCACATATTTTACATATTTTATTTATTTATCTTATTTACAGCAGCTCTTTCACTAAAAGGAAAAGCATGCAACTTACAGCATCTAGGACAAACTTAAGCACACAGCAAGATAGTTTTATTCTGCCTTTTTTATTTTTTAATGTCATCTGGGCAGATATTAAGTGGATTCTTGTATGTTAGGATACAACCAGAAAAAGACAAACCATTCCGAGTAGCTAAAACAGAAGGAACATAAGCAGGTAATTGGTTGTACCAGGACTGGGGAGAGACTACAAAGGCAAGCAGAGTAGAGTGAGGCAACCCAGAGATTATCTTGGACCCAAAGCATTGTGATCTTGTGTGCATGAGAAAGCTATTTTCTCTAAGCTTACTGTTTTCCAAGGAACTTATTAATAAGAATTAATTTTGACAAATCAGTTTTTTTCTCATGACTAATAAACTTTTAATTCATTAAGAAAAAATGTTTTTGTCTTTCATGTGTGATGTCAAAGGGCTGGTGCTGGAGCTGGTGTGAGTGGTGGAGTGTGGGGTTTTCCGGGGAGACAAACAGGAGAGGCTGGCACACAGCGGGGGGAGGCCATGTGGCTTTGGGTGTGTCAGGGGAGTAAGTCTGGGTCCTAAGGGAGCAGGAGGAAGAGGTGGCTTGGTATGTGCTGAGTGGCAGGGGAGGCTCAGAAAAATGGCAAAATCCAGCCCCAGGTGCTGCAGTCACACCCACTCTTCCCAGAGGAAGCCCAGTCCAGAGGGATCTTGGTGGTTTTACAGGGGTGGCCTATGTGGGTGTCCCTGGTGCAGGAGGCCTCCCATCCCATGCTGGTCCATGAGGAGCCTGGCTCATACCATCTATCACACAAACCCCAATGCTCCTGGATGCCTCACCCATCCCACTCACCCTCCTTCCTCAGAGTCACCGGGCAGAGCACCTCTTCCCAAAGGCCTGGCCAGCTGCTGGGGAGCAGGCTCATGACCAAAGGCTATGCAAGGGAGAGATTACCTGAGGCTGAAATGGGGGATTGAAGTGTACATTAGCAATAACAGAAGGTGTCTGCCACCCTGACGCTTGAGGGACAAGGGGCCAGGCAGGTTACTGGAGCTCAAGGTCATGTTCATGTGCAGGAAGCTGGGACCTTTCTGGGAGAGACACTGCTAAGGGCAGAAAAATGAAATACTTCTTCCCCAACTCCTGTCCTCCAACATGTCAGAAATGAGTGCTTCCCACTGGTGAAACCCAGCCAAAGCCAACTAAGAAACCTGTCCTGCAGGAGTCAGGCCCCACTGCAAGACAGAGCTGAGAAAAGGGGCAGGGCAGACCCACCTGAGGGCAAAGAGGCCTGGCAACTGGTAGGACTAAGCAAGGATAAACTTCTGATGGAACATGTTTTCCAACATTTAATTCAGTGAAGTGGAGGTTTTTTTTTTTTTTGAGGATTCTGGGAACTCTCTGGAATGGGGACTAATGAATATTTTAACTATGAAATGGTGATTCAAATATGGGAAAGACTTTGTAAGGAATTGTCTGGCACATGGCCAAACATTTAATTATGTGGATAAAGAGGAAGCTTGATTCAAAAGGGTAAGATTGGTGGTGGTGGTGGCAGAAGGGGGATGTTAACTGGAAATTTAATCATCAGAGGAAAATTTAGAAATTGGCATTAAGAAAGAAATGTCTTATAGTTTAATCTCTTCTAGTTTTTGCAGATCTCAATATTACCCAAGGAACACATCTGTTTAAATTGGTATTTATATTTTCTATGTGAGATAAATAAGGAATAGATGGAAAACAATTGTACTAATTCAACTTTTTTAGATGAATTATGAATAAAAACCAAATGATTTTTTATGCCCTCCTAAGAGAAAATGCCCTCCAGATAGAAAGAAAGAGGGAGAAAAAGACAGAAATCTGGAAATGTCATATTGAATGAGGACCCTCTCTAAATACAGAAGTTGTGTTGGTATTTTTCAAATTGCTTAATACTGCTGACTGGACATCTTTACATGACAAACACCAGATGGAAAAATCAGTTGAGAGTCACAAGCCGAGGATGATTTCATTATAAAATTATCATTTACTCATAATTATCCAGAAAAGCCCAAAACCCTACAGTGCTTTCATAATAACATTTGTGTTTCCAAAATACAGCAAGAGTGTACTTTTGCTAAAAGTTTACATTTTAATCTGCAGGAGAAACTTAATTATTCTATTATGATAAACACATAAAATGCCTGTCTGTTTTTAAAATTGGAATTTCAATTTCCAGTAACACATTTTACCACGCAGTTTTTCTCCTAAACTGCTGTCTACAAAAATACTGTAATAACACAGCTTTTTTGATTAGCCAAACAACTGATAATCAAGAAGACAAAGTGACTGAGTCTCATCCTTATATATAAAAAGTTTATTTTTTCTCTATAGTTGCATATAACAATAAGATACTTTTAATAAGTCAAGAGAATTTATAATGCTAAAATGCCTTTAATAAGTTTTAAGAGACTTAGACCAAAAAATCAATTTATCCAATGCCCCTTACAATGGCCACACAGCATGTCTAGGGCTGCATTATGACATGTTTGCATTGTTACTTGGTGATAAGCAAAACAAAACATCTATCACTGAAACTTAAGAGAGATTGGTTACATAAACTGCAACATTCTAAACTTTAGTACTGTTCAGTCAACAGCTTGAAGCAGCTCTCCCAGCTAAATGTAGATGGATTGTTTTTTTACAGAAAGGAAAGATTAATAGCTAAAATTCATGACTTTTGACTTTTGACACAAATTCTAAGAACTGAAATGCAATTGGAAAAACTGGTGAAACCTTAAATTATTGCTAGAGAGAGGATTAACAACTATATAGCTACAATAACTAAATATATACACCCAATTCTGGGTCATAAATTTCCTCTCTAGCTTATATTACAGTATATCCAATGAACATACGTTCTGTGTCTTCGTTCCCACTGTCCTTCTACAAAATAAAGTCAAATAGTTGACTCCCTAGATAATGGAAATTGCTTGCAAGCATGATTTCCAGGGAAAATAAACCTTTATAAATACAGGGAATTTGTTTCATCTGACATTTTAATAACACTTATTTAGAGTTCAGGCATTACTTCATAATACTGCAATCCCGAAACTTCTTGAACACATACTGATGACTTCCATTATACATTCAAGTAGTTAAAATGAGGAAGTTGTCATTAAATGTTGGCATATGGGTAAGTTCCTTGAAAGAAAAATGTCATCTTTTATTACAGACTATGACCTTTAGTTGTAATTTATATTATCACTACTAAAGTAAGAATGATTTTATAACTTAATCATAAAATAATACACTCTAATACATTATGGTATCATTCATAATTTATCATTATAAGTTCAGATATACACAACTACCACAAACAGGTCAAATCAGTAACTTTTTAATTGCCTTCAACCATGATTCTGATAAAGGGATGACGATTAATACCTGTGCATCAAATGAGCTCAGAATAGTTAATGGCCCCTTCCACTATGATGTAAAAATGGAAATCCAAATAGTGTTCGGTGGCACAGAAGCAGATTATCAAACTGCACTTTCATATTGTAAATTCTGGAGGAAAAAGATCCCAGAATGACAGAACTGATAAGTAATAAGCCATACACTGATGAGTCAGACAGAAAGTTCCTGTAAAACAATAAAATACCCGTTTTCATAAACCCCTTAATCCTGGCTAAACCTGTGGAATGAAGCATGGACAGTATCTTTAGTTTCCAAAAGAAAGGGGAAACACACATGCACACACACAAACACACATGCACTTAATTCATCTTCATGATCCTCAGACACTGACACTGAGACATGACTCAGTCTCTGAATTTCAGAGATCACATTCATTGGTTTATGTGTATGTCTCAATCTCTAAATGAAAAGAAAACCTTACTAAGGGCATTTCTGTTTGTTGGCCTTCTCTTAAAATGTATCATTTCTTCCCTTGAACCTCTAGATAACCTGTTATAATTCTCTTAGGAAAAAGAAGCAAATGTTTCATTGTTGTTCATTTTAAATGTGCATGTCATTAGTATGTTGAGCTGCTAGAAATCTGAGCATTAGTATATCTCTTCCTGACTTTCAATTCAAGATGATAGACCAAGAAAATGGATTAATCTCCTTTTCCTTCTGAGGCTTATATGAAAAAAAAAGACAAAAGCATTTAAAATAAATAGACACCAAAGAGAGCATGTGGCTATCAACATCATCACACATATTTCAATGATGTCTGGGAAACTGAAGGTAGACAGAAATGTGTAAATCAATGAGTAGAGCAGAATTTGCTACAAAAAGGTTCTCATCTCTGGATGAGGAGACTTGAGTTTTCCCACCAGACCACTGAAGCAGCTCTGGGCTCAGAGGATGTTACATGGAGGGAGAAAGTGAGAGGTAGGATTGGAGCCAAAGGATGACTTGAAAGTCAGAATTCGGGATGGTGATGCCAAGAGGCGTGTCAGGCCCACATACAGAGCCCAGGCAGCCCAATACATGCCTTTGTAGGGAAACATAACAGGTCATTCTTTATTAAATAAATGAGATAATAGGGGAGAGGATCAGTAAAAGACTAGTGTGGATATTGAAGCCCTGAAAAAAGCTCTCACCATTCTGACATGTAACATGTAACACCTTGCTTGGTGAATTTACAATGAAGCCTGCCAGTTGATCCGCCCTGCCCTACTTTAAAGCACATGTCCCACTGCCTCTTCTAGGGCAGGGCATAAACAGAACTAATGGCATGTTTGCAGACTTGCCAGAGAAACTATACCTGCTAACCATTCCTTGTTTTTAAATATAAACAGGCAAATAAAATCATCAGATGTGTGAAGTATCAACAGCATCAAAAAACAATACCAAGATAAACAGAAAAGCTGATTAAGGGGGAAAGAAATAAAAGGTAATTCAATAAACAAATAAAAGAGGAACAAACACAAAGACTTCTCATGTAAACAAAGAAATCAGAAGGGAAGGGATCTATCCATCTGACAAAATTATGATGTTATGTAAAGAAAAAGAAATATGAGAATAAAATGCATGTGGTTAGTTGATTAGAGATGAACAATTTGATACAAGAGGAGGAAGAGGGGTTGGTCTGTCCATTTATGTAAGACAGAAAGATTAACAAAAAGTGTGAGAGAAAAAAATACTAGTCATAGAGGATCAATATCCCACTAAAAGAAAACTGAGAAAAAGCCTGGGAAGAAATCAACTAATTATCATTAGAAAATAGAAGAGAATTTACAGACTTAAGTCCTGCGCCTTAATTCAGTGTTTCCACAAGTGCTCAATACCCAATGAAATATTTTTTTAACCATTTTTATGAAAATTTAATGCCAGGGAAAAAGGTACAGTAAGTTTTCAAAGAAATTAAACAGCTTATTAAAACCAATAAGACTGAGGCTGAAATTGGAATTCTCCTCCACAATATCAGATTATAGAAGAACAAAGAATTGCAGGAAAAACATATTTTTGATTTAGAACTTTGGAATAGTTGTAACAAACTGTTACTTGATTGTGAAGGCCAACTAAAGACAACTTCAGAACAGACAGGGTCTTCAAAAAACCACCTTCCACATATCTTTCTCTAGTTACTTGAATATGTATTCTCAAGAAAAAAATTAATATCTGAAACAGAGTAAGAGGAAGATACTGGATCTAGGGAAGTATGGCATTTGTCCAGACAATTCTTTCATGCTAGTGTAGACTGGTGGCTGGCTATACATCAGGCAGAAAAATGAGCTGGTCCAAATTGGAGTAAGCAAGGAAAGGTCCTTGGGAAAAAAATAAGGGAAATTCATGAAAGATAGTATGTGTAAAAGGGTGCAAATTCTGAGATTTTGATAGGTACCCAGTGGGAGTGACATTAAAGTTTTCAGGAAAATTAAAAGATGACAAAATACAATGACCAAAAAATACTATGGTCCAAATAGAAGCTCAAATAAAATGCACTGCAATTCCTAGCACTTGGATGGTGCATAGAAAATAAGAATCCAGGTGACCTTGATATTAGAAACGTTTTTCTGTAAGAGTTGCAAGCATCATGGCATTAGACCTTTAGGGAAGGAATTTTAATCCTATTTGCTCTGCCAGTGAATATTTTCATGGTCATAATAATGCAAACACTGTAAATCGGTCTCCAAGTTTAAAAAATCAAGCTAGGGACAAAACATGCAGGAAGCACTTGTATGTAAGAGACTGCAAATATTAACCCGTTTGATGAGTTTATCAGAAAAATGAGGAAGAGGAAAGGTAGAGGGAAGAGCAGTTTACAATACCCACTGGAATTGATGGCTCAATAAGTAGAATTGTATGTATATTATTTAAAGTTACAAGGTAAAGGATGGAAAAACTCACAGTAATGATAAAACTGTCAAACTTTGGGAGGAGAAGGGAGGAAGAGAAGATAAAACCAAGTGAGATAAATCCTGTCTTTCTTAGGAGTGGACAGACATTGTCTCAAGTTGGAAAATTGAGAAATGGCTATATAAACATACCTAGTGCTAGTAAGATAACCTACAGAAGAAAGAAAACAGAAATGGAGGAAAAATTGTCCCTGGGTATTGAGGATGGGAATAAGAAGAAATTAGTTGAGTGACTGCTTTTCATCAGCAACCTTTCTGTATGATTTGATTTGTCACACTATCAGGACACAAACCCTGATAAAATTTCAAAATAAAAACAAAAATAAAGCTAACTTCTTTTAGAGCACTTCCATCCAGCTTTAAATGACATAAGGAAGGAAAATTACTTTTTATACTGAAAAGTTCTTTACCAATCAAAAGAAGTCTTTTGTGATGCCAACCATCACCTCCAACTATTAAATATATACTATTTCGATTAGAAACGTCTTTCAGCATGTAAAAGAGAATCTTAATTTAGGAACTTCACATTTAGCAACGAGTTCAACCTAGTGTAATTTATTTGAATGTCTGGATACATGACTGAGTGGTTTCTTTTTTCCCCCCAACATGTAGTTATGTAACCATTTTTTTAGCAAAATTAAGTAAAGTATTATATTAAATCATTTCACCATATAAACTTTGTTTCTCAATTGACAGAGAAGGCTGTGATGGTTCTCAAGGATTTGTGCTGATTTCCAGCATCTAGTTTGTGAATTAAAGAAGATTTTGAGCTAGATGGGCCAACTTGGCTTAACAGGTCAAAGATACAGTCCTTTAAAACATAGACTTGAGTAAATATAAGCATTTTCTACATTGAGGATACCACTATAATGTGGTTTTTGGATCAGTAACATAGTGTCAAGGGAATAGAGCAAATTTTCAAATCAAAGAATATATAAACATTGTGCTATATTTCTTTTTAAACAGCAAAGACCCATGTTGTTGGTGCAGTATAAACAGCTTCAAGCCAAGGGCTGACCTGAGCTGGATTCAAATAAATAATTCCTTTTTATTCACTGAGATGGTCCACAGAGTAACAGGAAGTCATTTCCTGTATACAATCACCACTCCCGTGTTTCAGAAATCTAACATTAAGGACCAGGACCTCTCAATCAGGGTTAGAAAACAGGAGGAATTATAAAAATGGTCAACAGTTTGCAGTTTACCAAGAAGAGTGCTATGCATTTTGCACAGTTTGTCTCCTTTAATCTTCCCCACAGACCCGCGAGGTGGATATGGTTTGAACACTCCACACATCAGAGAAGAGGGTCACAGACGGGTAGGTGACTACCCAAAGACTGAACACAGCTGCTGAGGGTCGGCAGGAGGACCTGAACAAGGCTCTTGGGCCTCCACTGCCACATATACCAGAAACATAATTTTCTCACCAAAAACCTTTGTTTTTGCACTCTTAGGCCTAAGATTACGTATCCTGAGAAAATAATATTTCTCATGCACTTGACATGAGTAATTGGGTAAATGTTATCATTAGAAAAAAATCTATAGAATCTTGACTGTATTAATTTCCTTTGCCTGAAAAATCTCCCTCCCCATAAGTACACTGCATTCAAATTTCTTTCTAAAGATGAAGGCCATATCGGAATGACCTTCATCACTGCTCTGCTTCCCACTCTCTATCCCCTAATTATATTTTTCTTTACAGCACTTCATAGCATTTAACACCATCTAATATCCTGCATGAGACTTTTTTTGTTTTACTGTGTAGTACCACTAAAGTGTAAACTCCAGGAGGACAGAGATGGTGTTTGTTTTGTCCACTGACACATGTGAGTACATGGGACAGTCAGTGACTGACAGTTGGTGCTCAATAAATACATCTTGAATGAATAAATGATTTTAAATCTCATGTTAGTACTTGGATAGAAGATAGCTGTTCTTTGCAGTTGAAGAGCCATGGACACTTTTAAATCAAACCAAACATCGAAACCAAGTAGAAATGGGTGGGAGAAAGTAGAATGGTCACTACAATGTATCACAACTCTTGGAAAGAAGCAAAGACTGTACTCAGCAAAGGCATACAAAGGGCGCATGAGCTACACCATTTTTACAAAAGAAGGCATTCTAAATGCATATACTGTGCACGGTGGCCACAATAACCAGCAACATGATTTTTCCATTATCATATATAAAAATGAACTTAAATTCTTTATAATATTGTAGGAAGGATGTACCCCAGTGCCAGCCTAATATAAAAATGTCAATTTCTTCCTTGTTTCCTACTCTTTTCTTAGAATTTGCTGTATTTTGCACATGCAGGGTTTCTTAGAACATGTTCCCATAATGCAAAACTATATTCCATGCAATTTTTCTTTGCATTGGACTGTTTTAAATGTTTAAAATATTGGAAATACATTGAAAGCCTATGCTAACAATATCTAAATACGAGTAAAGGCTAGTGGGGCTGCAGGCCTTTGTTTTTTCAAAGACATATTATACAGCAATGGTGCATGGAGGATGTAATTTCTCATACAGTATAAACTAAAGGAGCTGAAAGGAACACTGCTTTATGGTAGGACTCTAAGTAGTATAAATGTAACTAACATTTCTATTTCATCCCATTTGCCCAATTTGATCAACTTGGTGAAATTTACTAGCTGATCAGAGAACTAAGAAAGAGTAATTATTATTATTAACAGCAAGAAGAGAGTTTCAGAGAAACTAAACAAAATGAAACACACTTTAAATTAATTTGATGTTGCTCTAGAGTCTGGAAAAGTAAGGGGTGTATATTTATGCGGGCTAAAAAATGAGACAAAACACCACAACCTTCCTCAGTCAACTGCATTATAAAACAGAATATATATAGTAACATTAAGAAGCTAATACATGCTACTTAAATTAAAATCACGTTGTTACATGGCACCACAATGCCTTGCAGCAAAGTAACTGAAGGTAAATAACTGAAATCTGTAAAAGTCAAGATGAAGCATTATGTGGTGAGAGTCATCAGAACAGGTACTTTGTCCCCTCAAAAGTTGCAAGTCCATTCCCACTCCTAGGATGGGAACAAAAAGAGGTGTGCAGTAAATACAAACGGTATGACTAAGTGTCAACTGCCATAGTCATTTGTCTCATCTTTTAGCCAGTTTCAGTGTGCACTGCAGAGTCAGACGACCCAGATTCACCTCCTGAACTCAGGAGTTATATGATTACCTGTGTAGTTTTGAGGAAACAAATAGTATTTCTGGGCCATGTTTTATTCATACAATTTTATTTATAGTTCCTACTGCCTAGGGTCCTAGGAGAATGACAAAAGAAAATCTATGAAAAGCTCTAACTCTGTACCTGGGGCAGAGTAAGCGCTCAAAAAATGTCAAATGCTATTTTTATTCATACCCAGCAACAAATATTCTCAGTTCATTATGAGTATGTTGTGTACTCAATCTTAGGGGATTTTTTTTTTTTTAACGACAGTGGTTAATGAAATCGCTTTGGTCCTGGCACCTTGGTCCTATTATTATTCAGAAACATGCTTAGATATCCCCAAAGCGTGCCATGCCACATTTCTGTTCACATATTTGTCTATTTGGGGGTTCTCTTGCAGTAATCTCTATTCAAACTGGCACTATGACTATTTTTATTGCTACTAGAAATTTTGGTGACCCAGTGTCAAACATACTGACAAAAATCTAGAGGAATGGCAAATTTCAATTTTATATATTTCCTATACACCTGAATACAGAGAAAGACGTATAAGATATAATTAATTAGGGTGTGACTAATCCTCACACAGGTACTTTTTTGTTGCTAAACTTTTCTCATCTACTTTCAATTACCACTGCTTCCCGTTTCTATTGCCTTTTGCTTTACTCATTCCATTCATTTATCCACACACATTGAATGAACAAAAATATCATCGTATCAACCCATAAAGCAAGATTTCAGTAACTTTCCACTTTCTAAAGACAAACACCCAAATACTTAATTTACCCTACAAAAATGCTGTAGGGTCTGCACCCTTCCACTTTCTTGGGGTTCCTGCAGAAACAGAGTCCCCATGGCTTCCTGCCCTCAGCCTCACTAGGCCCCTTCATTCCTCAGCGTGCTGTGTTTCTCCACGCCTCGAGATTTTGCAGGCGCTCTTCCTTCTTTCTGGCATCTCTCACAGCACCTTCCTTCCTCTCGCACAAGGCCATATCCCACTGAATAAGCAGTGGTGACACTCTGCACCTGTCTTTTAAATATATTCCATTTATTTTATATTTAGTATATTTCATTTTATATAAGAGGTACTGTCAATGTAAGCCACAGTGTTACTGTAATCACTTACCAAGAAAGAGAAAATACTACCATTGTAACTGCAAGACTCCATGGATTTAAGATGCATTCCAATTTCTGAGACGTCAAATGGAAAAAAAAACTGCATTTAAAAATAATGAGATAAGATGTTTCTGTTATCATCTCTCCTATTAAACTGTAAGCTCTATGAGGGCAGGAGCTGTATCTATCTTGTGCTGCCATTTTACATTCATTGCATGGCACATCTGGTATTTACTGGTAGTTGAAAATATAGACACTAGATAGCATGTTAATTGCTATGTCCTTCTACTTGAAATGTGGACACTTAGCTCTAAGTGCTTTCTAAATATCTTCATTTTATTTATAAATTCCTTAAGGAAAATGTATATGTCACTTACTCCACCTCAGCTAAATAGTATCTGTCAGAGGAAAGACCTTTATTAGAAGCCCTAAATTATTTTCCAAATAATATGGAGTAAATAAATAAGCCAATCACTGTTTGGTGCATAGTAAATTTTAATAAACACTTTGCAAATCTAAAGTGTATTTTTTTGCCACAACAAACAATTCTTCAAGCTAAATGTATTCCAGAAAAGTACTGGTACTGATGAACATATAACTGTCAAATTATATCACCATTTCCCTGGTCCATTCAAATTCTAAGCATGAAGTACTTTTACTTTTTGTCTTATAGCTAACCATATACTCAGTCAATAACTGTGTTCAAACACGTTTTTTTCTTGAAAATATTTTCTATCTCTTTCTCTCCAGCATCACTTTTTCATTTTGTAGATACTCGGATTTTTTTAGTCTTTTTTTGTTCTCTCAGCTGTACGTTGAGTCTATTCACAATCATTTTTTTTAACTGCTTAAGTCTAACATTTCCTAGAACTCCATTTCAACATGCCATTCTCCTGCTGGGAAAACATTTCTGGTATCTTACATCTAATTTCACAAACTCAAAACACCTCTCGTTGATTTCCAATACCCTCCAAGTGGTCTTTTCTCTTAGTAGACACCTTCCACTAGTCAAGATGTAATTTTTACCAACATTTAGTGACTCTTACTCCGGTATCTTTCCTTCACTCTTACCAATAACCGATGTTCTTGTTTTCTTTTCAAATACTAGAAGGCACAGATTTTATCTTCCTTCTGTAAAATTTTCTCTGTCTCTTACCATACTCATTTCAGTCTCCTCTGACCAGAGTACAAATCTCACTCCATTATATGTTATTATCTTATTTTTCAGAAAATGTTCATCTTTTATAGCTACTCACAATAAATGATAATAGAGACTTGTCATTACCGTTAGAATTCATTTCCAATCCCAATTTCAAGCACCTAGCCTTGAAACTGTCACATTCCATATTTGTCTACCTTCCCTTCATATTCTCTTCCAACAACTGTTCAGTCCTGCTAGAAACCCTACCAATTTTTTCACAGGCCATCATTTGTTTCTCGGTCCATTTCCAGCTTTATTCTATTAAAGTCCACAATTTTTCATTGTAATTTACTTTGAGAATCTCTTATCTTAATTTGCTTAGTACTTATCTGGAAAAACCCTAAACCTAATAAAATCCAAACCTCTGCCAAGTTCTTATGTGGTAGATTAAAGAGGTCCACATATCCCTCCAGGTAGAGATGGAGTTGAACTTCCCTTCCCTTAAGAAAATCTGGGCTGGTCTTGGCAGTTCATTTGACCAATAACACCGTCATCCTTAGTCTTCTGAGACTAGGTTGCAAGGAAACTTGCAGCTTTCACCTAGGTCTCTCGGAATCCTTGCTCTTAGAAGCCAGCTGCCATTCTGTCAGAAAGTCAAAGCAACCCTAAATCTCCCATAGGGAGAGGAACTGAGGACCCAACCATCAGCCTACTGAGCTCCAGCAGGCAGACAGTGTCAACTTGCCAGTCTCGGGTAAGCCACCTTGGAAATGGGTCCTCTAGCCCCACGTGAACTACCACAGCTGATGCTGCAGAAGCAGAGATGAGCAAAACTTTCTGAGCCCTCCTCAAATTTGCAAAACCTGAAATTTTTCAAAATATATGTGTGGGGACAAGCACCACCTGCTTGTAACCTTTTGTCCCAGAATAACTGTATGTCCACATGGCCTTCCTTTTTGGACAGTATGCTAGGTATTTGATGGCCTGCGGCTGGTCAAATCCAGGGCTGCCTGATAATGGAAACATCTTATTTGGAGGCAGACACCTCTGACCAAGGTTTTGTTCCTTAGGGAGCTGGCTGCAGAAGAATGATCTCTCCTAGCAAAGTGCACAGTGTTTGTCTCCTCGCCCTTAGACACAGGTAATCTCTGTCCTCACATCCCATATAAGTAGTTCCCTTCCTGTGCATGATAGCGGTACACAAGCTCATCCAGCCAGCCACTCCTGGACTCTCTGTACATAAATCCCAATAACTCCCATGTCTCTGATAGCATCTCTGGGTCTTTCCCTTGGTCTCTCAAGTTCCTTCCCATCATGACTTACCCACTTGGCTGTGTGATCGGACCTGTGATCACACAAAATGACTGCTGTGTTTTTAGATAGTTGTGGCTTTAAGCTGTTAAGTATTAAAGTAGGTGTCAATTTGTTAGGTACCAGCTCGTAACTGAAACATCTTACCTGCATGCATGCAGATGAATACCACCAGAAAAAACACACAATTGTGCTGACTGGTTTGATTTAAATTCTTGCTCACAAAACTCATGCAGCTCTTTAGGCTTTCCAGCAGTCAAATGACATTGCCCAATCTGCTCACTTTCTCACTCTCTGAGAAGAATATATCTTACCTTTTCCTCTCTCCTCAAGCTTAAAACACCTTTGCCTATCTTTATCCTCAGCTGATAACTTTGTTTCCTATTTTTGAGAAAGGAAAAGCAATCAGGATATAATTTCTGCAAGCTCTGACCTTTACATCCACCTCTGACCTGCTTCCAGAATAAAATGGTTTTCTTCCTATACCTGATGATACTCTTTCTCAGTCTGCTTTCTTGTTCTAACTCATCTCCCCAAACTTGTATCTTTGGAATCCTCGAGGATAAAGCTATGGATCCTTTTTCTTCTCCTATCAAGGGGTGTTCTCACTCAATCTGATGGTTTCAAATTCCAACTGAATGACACAGCTTAATTTACATTTCCATCCTTGATTTTCCCCCTAAATCCAAGCCTGCTGTAATATATGCACTGTCTGCTTGTCATCTTCACTCTGATACCAAATCGGTAGCTAAAACTTACCATGCCTCAGTTCAAACTCTTCGTGATATTTTTCCCAAAACCTGCTCCACCAGCTTCTCTCATTTAGGTCTGTTGATTGCAAATCCTCTTCCCAGTTCCTCAGGCCTAACAACTTTGCCATCATCGTTGACTCTATTCTTTCTTTCCTGACCAGGAAGGTATCCAGCAGGAAATCCCATTGGCTTGATCATAAAAATATATTCAGAATTTCACCATGCTGTCTATGTCTACAGCTACCACTCTGTCTGACCATCCTCCTCTCCTCACTGATCTCTGTGTTTCCAGTCCTGGAGCTGCTGGTGACGGGCCTGGGAGGGGAGTGGGGAGGCAA
>JAVSCE010022005.1:0-76298 GCA_032199065.1 Smutsia gigantea | reverse complement strand
ATGGATTCAATAAAAATAAAGTGGTTGTGGGGGTGGGGACAGAACTACATAAACAGAGCACAGAGGATTTTTAGGGCAGTGAAACTACTCTTGATATTATAGTGATGGATTCATGTCATTATACATTTGTCCAGACCCACTGAATGTACCCAAGAGTGAATCCTTAGGTAAAACTACAGACGTTGGATGATTATGATGAGTCAATAAAGGTCCAACTCTGGTAAAAAACGTACCATTCTGTTGAGTGATGTTGATAATTGGGGAGGTTGTGCATGTGTGGGAGCAGGAGGTATATGGGAAATCTCTGTACCTTCCTCTCAATCTTATTCTCAGTCTAAAATTCCTATAAAAAAATCACATCTTTAAAGATTTATTTTGTGAGATAAAATTCTCTTCTTTTAAGTATATACCTAGAAGTGGAATTTCTGGGTCACATGGTAATTCTATGCTTAATATTTTGAAGAACTGCCTTTTTTCCCAAAGCAGCTACACCATTTACATTCCACCAGATGTGTCTGAGGATTCCAATTTTTCCACATTCTCCCTAACATTTGTTATTATCTGTGTCTTTTATTACAACCATTCTAAAGTGGTGGTATTGATTTGCATCTCCCTGAAGACAAATGATGCGCTTGTTGGCCATTTGTATATCTTTTTCGGAGAGTTATTCTAATACTTTACCCATTTAAAAAACTGGTTTATTTGCCTTTTTGTTGATTATTAGTTATTTATACATTCTTGATACTAAAACCTTATCAGATACTTTGCAAATATTTTCTCCCATCCTGTACATTGTCTTTTCACTTTGACAGTGTCCTTTGATGCCCAGAAGTTTTTGTTTTTGTTTTTTTTTTGATGAAGTCCAATGTATCTATTTTCTTGTTGCTGCTTATATTTTTGGTGTCAAATTTAAGAAACCAATGCCTGATCCAAGGTCATGAAGATTTACACCTATGTTTACTTCTGGGAGGTTTATATAGTTTTAACTCTTATATTTAGATCTTTGATATATTTTGAATTAATTTGTTATATAGGGCCTGAGGTAGGGGTTCACATTTATCCTTCTCTATCAGATTTTAAGTCTAAGAAGTAGCTTCCTCCAAACTCTCACCAAATGGTGGAAGTGGAGAGAAAGTCTATAGAATTCTAAATCTAAGATTAATTTATGAACAAGGGGAGAAGATTGCAACTGGGCTTTTCCTCATGGGTCTGAAATTACCTTCTGTAATTCCAGTAAAAAAATCTAGTATTTTGAGCATTAGAGTAGAGCTCTGTGATTTTTCAAATGACTAGCCAAGTAAAAAGGCTTTTATTGTAGTATAGTTGATATACAATATTAATATTGGTTTCAAGTATATAACACGATTCAACAGTTAATACACCTTATTAAATACTCACCCCAACTAGTAGTTACTACCTGTCAGTGTCGGAAGATGTTACAGAACCACTGACTATATTCTCCATGCTGCACTTCCATCCCCACAACCAACTTGTATTATGATTGAGATTTCTTGAGCCTCTTTATCCCTCCACTCTTCCCTCTCCCATGGTAACCATCCACCAGTTCTCAGTGTCTATGGATCTACTCTGGTTCATTTTGTTTTGTTTTTAGATTCCACAAATAAGTGAAGTCATATGGTATTTGTCTTTTCTCTACCTGGTTTATTTCACTGAGTGTAATACCCTCTAGATCCATCCATATTGTTGCAAATAGCAGGATTTCTTTCTTTTTTATGGCTGAATAATATTCCATTGTGTATATGTACCATATCTTCTTTATCCATTCATCTATGGACAGACACTTTGGTTGCTTCTGTGTCTTGGCTATTGTAAATAATGCAGCATAAATATAAGAGTGCATATATCTTTTCAAATCAGAGATTTTATTTACTTTGGGTAAATTTGCAGATGTGGAGTAACTGGGTCATATGAATTTCTATTTTCAGTTTTTTGAGGAAGGCCCATACTGCTTTCCACAGTGGCTGCACCAATTTCCACTCCCACCAACAGTGCAGGAGGGTTCCCTTTCCTCCACATCCTCACCAACACTAGTTATTTCTTGTGTTTTGGATAGTGGCCATTCTAACTGGTGTGAGGTGGTATATCATTGTGGTTTTGATTTGCATTTCCCTGATTAGCGATGTGGAGCATCTTTTCATGTGCCTGTTAGCCATCTATCTGTATTTCTTCTTTGGAAAAATGTCTATTCAGGCGCTCTGCCATTTAAAAAGACTCCCCGAATTAAGGGACACCACCTTAAAACCAAAAAAATCAACTAAATAAAAACTTACTGGATACCAATAAGTAGCCTGCACTTTACAAGCCCCAAGCGTATATAGTATAAGTACACATAAGACACAGTCCCTCACCCTAAGGGCTTCTCTACTAGTTTGGGAAATAGTCTGGTTTCCTCAGGAAGCAGTTAAATCTCAAAGACTGAAGTAGTTCAGTTAAAGAAATCTTAAAAATAAAGTCAAATTTCTTTAAGGAGAAATATAGAATACTGAAGCCAACAGGACTAATGAAATATTCAAGCAGGGGTACAAAGTTCTTACAGAATTGATTTTACAATGTTGACAATGACTATTTTGCCAACCCTTTTTGGTTGTTACACAATGGATAACCACCTCACCAAATAAACAATAAAGAAAATTTCCTGACTCTGAAGACCCAGAGAGGAGAGATTTTCCAGATTAACAATGATGGGAAGAGGTGTTAAAAGGGTCTACGCATTATCCTCAATTACCTTTGGAATGTTTATGTATTTTCTAAGGGATTTTTCCAAGGGTTAAATGGATTAGAACTCTCAGTTTTAACTGCTGCCTGGGTCTTCTTACTATTTTTAAAAAGTAAAATATTTGCCTTTTATGGGTCCTCCAAATACTACATAAATGGAGAAAAGAAAAATGTACTCAAACACATACATTTGGGAAGATGTGGTAAATTGAGTTGAAAATATGCAAAAAATCTATATATCCATTATCCTCAAGGGAACAAACATTTCACTGCGATTTGCTCTGAGCCAGACTTTTGCAATCAAAACAAAACCACAGCCCTCAGAGAGCTCACGGCTTAGCCTCACATGGACCTACCTCAGAATGTCAAGAAAACGTCAGAAAAAAGCCTCATGAGGGGGAAAAACACACAAAATGAACAGATACCAATATAGTAAGGTAGGCCCAAAATATGAAGCTTTAAAAACAATAATCACAGCTGGTAACACCAAGATAGCTCTTGCAGCTCAGCTCAGAGTTCCTCTCTTAGGAAAAGAATCACATTGAAATCAGTATAATCTCAGACAGCATCACATGTATGGCTGATGGGGACGCACCATCGCATGGAGAGACTATATGGCAGGCATACAATGTTCATCCCATTTGCCGCATAAAGCTGACGGCACCAAGCATGTGGCAGAGCCTAGATGTGGCCAGCCTCAGGTTTGGTCCACCACCAAAGTGTCTGTTATGAAAAACGGAAAATGGGGAGTTATACCACTGAATAAGGAAGTCACCAGGATTACCTGGGGAAACCTTGCAAGTTATCAGGGCAGAGAATTCCTGGAAAAGAACAAGGTGTGGTAGAATAGGATTATTTTATGATTGATTTCCAGAAGGCCTCCCAACACTCTGCTCTGATCCTACAAAAAATAAGCAACTTTCTGCTCTAGCGTTTGGTCTTACAAGGAGACAGGCCCTCCAAGGGGCCTGCAAATAAAACCTTTTCAAGAGCTCTCTCTGAAATAGCAGACCCCTCTGTTGTGTAACATCTACTTAATTACAATGACAAGGCTTTTTGGATGGGATATCAATTTCCCATTTACATTGACTATCAGACTTTCTTTCCCTATATTTGATACACAGAAACATCCCACCCTTCTTCTAATGCTAGGTCTAACGCAGCATCCTCTAATGAGGATCAATTATTAAGACTTCACTGAATCCAACCTTCCTTTGAAAAATGTCTCTCTTTTAGGACAGACTTAGAGAAAGCATATGGTCTCCAATACAATTCATACATATTTGTAACTCCACTTAACTAGAATGGTTATTGAAGGTCTACTGTACACAATGATCTGCATTAAGTTATTATTATTTCAGGTTCTGCTGTTTCAGTGGCCTTATCTAATTGGGATTTTGCCTATAAAAGACTCTCCAGGATGACTCTGCAGTAAAACCTGAATCTGTTGATTTACAAGGCAGAGGAAGCCTTAGTGGGTATGGGAATCATTTGAAAAAATTACAGTCCTCACCTTGTTACCAAGACTAACTAACTACAATATGAGATTCAAACAGAGCAAGGACTATGAGTTAGCATCACTATTAATCTTAAACTGCTCAGTGTAAAGCATCTCTGTGTGTGAATACAATTATGAAATTCTGATTTCTGTTTCAGGCTAGAGAGAAGGAGAATGTTCACTTTCCATGCGGATAGTTCATATATGATTTTGCCTTTTTTGCAATTTTCTCTATTGAAAACTAAAATCATAGCATGATCAGAATCTTAATGGATTAAATTCCAATGCTAAATACTTCAGCACTTCACATGACACAAGTCATGTCCTTGCGTGAAAAGAATTGAGAGGGGACAGCAAAGCAAGCTGAAAATTGCCTAATAAAGATCATTCCTTCTGTCAGTTTCAGCAACGTTTTCTTAAGAAACAAAAACTTGTGGAAATTAGAAAAGGCAAAGAAAATTAATGTACTTGATAATGATAATGTAACAGCATAATAACCAATTTTAAAAACTCAAATAGAGGTAATTCTGGTATAGCTAAGAGACAAACCCTTAGCATGCATTCAGTATGGCTCTATTTTTAAAATAATGTCTCTGACACACAGCAGTTCAATTTCTATGTTAGCCTCTAAAAAACTCCTATCAATGTTCTTCAGTATATTTCTGTACACAGCAAACCCCTTCGCTTATCTCAAGGATAATTGCAACTATTAAATATTACTAGTCTATGAATACAAGGTAAAAGCAGAAAAGACTTTGCTTACCTAATTCCCTCCTTGGCTGGTTCCCAAACTCCCTCCATTAGGAGGGACAGAGACACAGCAAGACAGAAATGGCATACTTACACATTCTCCTCATGATGAAAGCAACTGAGGTATTATTTGGGATACAATTCCACCCTACCAAAAGGCAGAATGATATACAGGAAGTTTACCATCCAAACCTCCCTCCCGCACATCCAAGAGAATGGATCATCCCCTTAAGAATTCTCTTTTGCCAAGAAACAAAATGGTCTAACTACTAGAACTGCATTAGTCTTCGGTGATAATGAAATTTTAAAAGGCATGTGTAATAAAGGCGTGGCTACCATAAGCAAGCATACAGCAAGATATTCCTTGCTTCTTTTACCACCAGCACTTACCTTAGTCCTTCCTTTCAACCCGCAAAATAAGCCCACAATCCTATTTTAGTAGGGCAGAGTTTAAAATACTTATGTTAATATAATTGAACACCTGCCAAGAGGAAAAACATTGGTATTCGTCCTTGTGCTGAAACTAATCCCAAGCGCCTCAGGCTTTTCGCCTCAGTGTCCACCATCCAGTATCAAATGGGATTCATGACATCTTCAGTTTCATCTACATGTCAGCTTCCTACCAGCAGCCACAGATAGCCGATCCAAGTAAGAGCTCTCATTTATAACTTCCCACTTAGCAATCCCTGGGCTTCTAATTGCTGTGTGTTCTTGGACAAGGAATTGATGGTCTAAGTCTCACTTTCCTCCCATGTAATGTAAGTGGTGAGGAGCAGGTGATCTGAGAGTGGCCTGCCATCACCTAATGCCATAGGTTTGGGGGCACATTCTTGCTGTCAGCTTGCCAGTAGCAGAGAGAAAGCTAATTTCATTCTTAGGTTCTTGAGTTCAGCTGTCTCAGGGATTTGGGACTTTAGCATTAGGGAAGAAAATAATAAAGGGCAGTAGTGAGCATGTTCATTTATTTCCCACACTCCAATACTCTGGCCTGCAAACTTCCAGGGAGCAAAAGACCCATCTTGATAATTGTCAGTAAACTACATGCTATTATTCCAGCAAAGTGGACTTTAAACACGTATTTGTTTTTTATTTTTGCTTGTTCACATGGATGAAAAGCAACAAAAATAATTGCTCATATTTTCCTAGGCCACAGAGAAAATAACTCTAGCAGATACCAGATAGAATCGTTGCTCTGAAAAAATGAGTGTCAAAAATTTCGAAAGCCTCAAATGCATGACCAGCTCCTATTAAAATGTCTTATATGTTGACATGTGCCAATGCCTCACAAGTACTCATATATGCTACCAACTGACATGTTGGAAACCAGAGAATGAATAGTGTGAAGTCAAGGGCTATAGGAGGGCATATCCTCTCAAACTCGCCCTCTGGCACATGGGAGAACGTGCTATCTGCTCACTAGTCAGGGCAGAATGCAATTAGATTTCATAGAACTCAGGCCTACCCTTTCTATAGCTTCCATGTTCCCCGTTCTCCTCTACTGAACATTCACATGAGTGGCATGTAATCCTTCCTTCCAGCATCCATTCCCAACTGCCCACTCAGATCTCCGCAGTTTCCAGCAAAATGACATCACCAGAGCACAGTCTGAGAGCTGGGGCTGGAAACAGGGAAGCTCAGACTGGCTGGATTTGGAAGAGTGTTATGCTTTAAAAAGACAGGTGGCTCCATTTAACATTCCTTCCTTCCCATCAGCTTCAGCCCATGCTCCACCCAACCCCCCAAACAGAGGCCATGCATGTTCTTGACCTTTCCCTGCCCTTGCCAGGGCACAGGAGCCTAACTGTTCCCAGCAGCTGCTGGCTTCCTCTTGGCTCTCCAGCACCACTGTATTCTAACAGAATGGATGCTGAACCCTGTTAAGACCGGCTCATGGCAAAAGGCATTTCCTCATATTCCTTGCCCTAACCATAGCCTATGCTCTCTTAACCTTTAATTCAATTACAGGGATGAATAATTATGTCTCCAATGGGGAAAAACCCTCAGTTTACACTTCAGCCACCAAAGCCTGACCATATGCTGGTGTAGGGGGCGCTACGACAGGCCAGTGCTTTAAAAAGTTCCAGTTGTGAGAAGGATTGCTTCAACTTGGATAAGCTCTCCTAAGGTTCATTTAGGCATGAGTAACCTGAAAAGTAGGTCAGGGGCCTGAGTCATAATCTAAAGGCCAATATGCACATTGACTAGCCAAGGGCTAAAGCCCACAGTTCTGTGCGGTTTGTAAGATGCAAACAATGACATTTGCAGAGGGGTCCTCCTAACACTGACCCCACCAACACCCCCACATCAGCCTTGATGACCAGCACAAGGACAGTGCACACCCCTGCATCTTCCAGTTATTCCCCAAAGCCTGACAACAGTCCCCTTTAGGTGGCCAGGAAAAAAAAAAAGGCAATCCAAGATGTCATTGGTGCAAGCTGCGTTCAGGTCACCATGCTCCAGTGGCCCAAAGCAACAGCCTCTGGTGAAGATGGGCTTTGATTTTTCTTAGTTGCACTGTTTTCTCCCATTTGGTGAGTAGATGTCACATTAATGTGTTTAGTCTTTGACTTTTTTTTTTTAATAAGTCCACTTCTTACTTTTAGTCTCATCACACCCCGCTCTTATGTATATAACCGTACACCTACGAACGCTTTTGACATTCCATGCAGGACTGCTGAGGAATTAAGTCAGCAGTCTGGTGCTTTAAGACAACCTGACGAAACGGCAGAGGAAAACTGTCAAAGCTAATCCGTCTCCTCTGTCTTTGTTCTTCCCTCTTAATTGTGATATTCTCTCTCTTCTCTGCCCCCAAAAGGGAAAATCTTACGCCTTTCAACAGCCCAGTTGCTAAGACAAAGCTACGAAAAAGCACACTCACCTGTCCTATTCATTTGATACCTTTCTACGTGGAGCCCTTACAGGCAGGCCCACACACTCCCCTCTTCCATAGGGTCACATAAGGAGGATTCGCTCAGGACAAAGGTGGTTTACCCTATAGGTGAGAAGCAAGAACTTCCAGCAGTGGCACAATAACTTTTGAATCCATCAGAAAAGCAATATTACAAGCCGCCTAGGACCAGTGTTTTCGAATTTGTGAATAGATATGGAAACATGTGACACTCTGCAAAGAACACAAACAAAGTTGCAGGTCAAACAGTGTGAATCTTCCAGCATCTGATGAAGGTTAGAGTTAAATTGGCCATTTAAAACCAATATCAAAATATTATTTCTGAGTGGAACACAAAATCCACATGCAGCTCTATTATGAAACCAACCGGAGCAGGGCCCTTAAGGTACATCCTGAGGCCTCCCACTGAGATATCAAATCTCCTCTAGTTAGGGATACAGTGGAAACCCAGGATCTCAGCCGTCACGCAGCTGACAGCAAAGAAAAAGCTACAGGAACAGAGAAGCAACTAAGGGCAGATCTGACATTAGCCATGAACGTGATGGGTCCACTCTTCAATGAAATGACTAATCAACACATCTTCCAAAAATCAGTCTGTATGTCCTTCCCTCATATTTTACTCTTACCAGACTTATTCTTATCCCCAAATACAGAAATTCAGAAGAAAAAGGAAAATCCAAAGGCTCTGTGCTTAATGAAAAAACTGCCTAAGAATGACAGTTAATTTGCTCAGAAACAAAGGATTAGAAGAAACTGTTATTCTAAATCTTTGTCCATATTAGTATTAGCAGTTAACATCAGAGCTGACTGTCTACACCGAATGGGAATTTCATTTGGTGTGGGCAAGGATGAGCTATGCTTTTAAACTTAAGATATATTTACACTCCATAAAGGTTGAATATTTCATATAAGAACCATAGTGTGAACTTACAATTGTTATCTTAGCAACACAGCCAGCAAAAGCTCTTTCACAAGTTTACACTTAATTTTGGTAAATCGAACCACCACAAAATCACTGGGTGAACTGTGTAAGATATTCTAACTTTTCTTTTGATTTACATGCCATGAAGTTTTCAATGAAAAGAGATGATTTTCCAAATGTGTTCAAACCAATGGCACCCCTCCCCCCACTTCCCACTTGGTCAGAAAATCATCCGGAATATAATCCTAAAGCACTCTATTATTCACCTACACTCACCTGGTTTGGGATCCCCTGTCCCCAAGAGCTTTGCTTCCATTGGCACAGTAATGTTTAATTCTTTTCCACTCCAGCGCAGGTTCGTCAGCAGAGGGCTTAGTTAAACCCCCCCCACTGCCCATTCAACAGTCACCCTGCATGGATATTACGTAAGGCAAATCCACTAGTGGGAGGGAGGCCAGGCTGAGCATCCTGATGAGCCCTGTCAGCAGGGCTGGTGCTCGGGGCCACCTGTGCAGGGCATGTGGGCAGAGGCGATGGGCAGCACTGACAGCCTCCAAGCAATCGGTCTGGGCAGAGACTGATGCTCTGTGGACAGTTCATGGGTTTATTAAGGATGTAGACCTGGCTCGAGAGAAGCCCTAACTCCATGCTCTCGTCTGAAGGTAAAGTTGGACTGCCCATGACACAGCGCAGGAACGAGGGAGCTTCTGTCACTGACATAGGCCAAGAGAAATCAACTGTGTGTCGTTGAAACAGAAAAGACAACTCAGTGAGATGGAGATTACAAAACACTACTTGTCTGCATTTTAAATTAAGAACAGGATATATAAAAGTCTTCAGAAAACACCAGCAAAATTATTTAACTCTGTTATTTAGCCTATAGTATTAGTTACATTGTTTACAAGAACAAAGAGCAGTCCTGGCTTACTGTGCCTCACCCCGTTTGTGTTTATCAAGGGGCACCCACTTAATAGATATGGAAACGACATTGCACACTTCAACCCTCACCCTACAGGCCTGACTGAATGGAGACTGGAGGATGGCTACCCCTGCCCCAACCCCTGTAGACGAGAAAGTGTCCTTCCAAAGTTGTAGTCAAATGGTTGAAATCATCAACCAATCATCAAGAAAAATTCCCTTTTATTTACAGACACAGGCACACACTCGTTCACTCACAACTTCCCCATTTCTTTCCTGGTCTTCCCCACTAATTACCTAATTGTATAGCCGGGAGTGAATCATTTTAACTTTCTGATACTCAATTTCTAAATTAAGACTAATAATCATTTCCACATTAAGAATATCAATGTCTACAAATCACAGGAACACCCTGAAGACTAAATTAAATTGAGTAAGGAATGCCTGGTAGAGTTCACATTCAAATGGGGTTACTGCCCCTCCCTTTGTTTCCCCCACACTCCAGCGCTTCCTCCCAGCAGGCAAGAAAGGTCTGGCTCCTGTGCGATGCTTCCCAGGAAGGATGACACAGCATGTTTTCTTTTGGACACCAGCAAGCTTTCCCTGACTATGCATACACGACAACTAGCAGAGGGATTCTCCCTTCCAAACTGGCTTTATGACCTAAGCCCATCTGTGCTGGGAGGCCCCCTTGGTAGAATTAGCTAGAAATTCTGTACGGAGAAATCTCCAATTTTGCTATTCCTTTTGAGCACCTGGTATGGAAACATGAGGTTCTAGTCTATGGGGCCAATACCTTTGTGGTCAGGGAGATCTTCAGAGAAAATAAGAGTGCTCTTGGTCCAAGAAACCCAGCTAAAGTACGTCATGTTGAGTGTAAGACTGCAGGGGCTCGGTACCATTTCTCAGCCCTGTGCAAACCTCCACCACCACTTGAGGTGAACGCGGTGCTGCTGCATAACTGAGCATCGCATCATGAAGCCCTGGACTACCTTGGTTTAAGCTTCCAATACACATTTGAGAATAGGAGGCTGGGGCACACAGGAGGCTGAGGCAGTGTCACCAAGATACTGCATTTTTGTCTCCTGACCATAAGAGTCACCTCCCCATTTAAGTTCACCGTTTCCTTGCTCTTAGTAACTACATAGCAACTTCCATTTCTCATCCCAGCAAACTGCGCCCCAAATACTGTCTTTCCCACTGAATGTTCAAAAGGACACTGCTACACAGCATCACTCCGCATGCTTTGCAGGGTTTTCAACTTTGTTAACACTCAAACCTGAATCCTTGAGCACTAATGTGAACAAATAAATACCTAAGAGAGACAATCAATTCCTTAAGTCACGGGGCGCTACACAAAGCAGACTGAAAGAATCTGAAAATTCATTTTGATGGAGCAACCAAGGCAATAGGCATCTGTCTCCACAGACCACTTCCAAAGGTGAAGATTCACAAGACCATGGGGAGTTCCTTCAGGTGGTACAAGGTTCTGTTAAAGTGCCTTTCATAACATGTCAACCAAATTAAAATGCAAGGTGCACCCGACACAGAAGTTTCTTGCTTATGGAAAATTTTACTGCACTGATTAGAAATGTTGCAGTTTAAAACCTTGCTAAATTCAGAGCACCCCAAGCTGAAGGTCATAAGAGGTTGGTTGACCTTCAGTCTCTGCCTTTTTTGTATTAGTTGGTCTATTAGTTCCCTAGAGCTGCCATAACAATTATGATATAATGAATGTCTTAACACAACAGGAGTTTATTCTCCCACAGGTATAGAAGCCAGAAGTCTGGAATAAAGAGTTGCTGGTGGGTCACACTCCCACTGAAGACTCTGCAGGAGAATCAGTCCTTGTTACTCTGAGCTCTCTGGTGGCTCCACCTTCACATGCTTCTCTCTGTGGCTGTGTCCTCTCCTCTTCTTATGAGGACTCCAGGCATTGAGTTAATCTAGTATGATCTCATCTCCACCCTTAAGGAACTGCATCTGTAAAGACTATTTCCAAGTAAGGTCACATTATGTGGTTTCGGGTAGACATGAATTTGGAGGAGTCACTATTCAACCCACTACAGTTATTGATGAAAAATCATGTTGGAACTCTTATGGCAAGAATTACCTAGATATAAAAACAGTATTTTCTCTAGAAATGTGAAAGTAGATATGTGCATAGACATCACAACAGGATTGTGACCTTATCTAAGGAGATACACTGAAGATGAGCTACAAGAAGCCACAAGCATGAGTAACTCCACAGTGACAGCTTCCCATTTCTCTATCCCCCCACCCAACCACCCCGCAAAGGAAAAGAGCTGTAATATCAGAGCCAAACATGGAAACTAAATGACATTTCTCAGGAAAAACCACAGCACTACCTCCCTCCTCACACCTCCAACCCAAGAATTTACAGACAACACATACTATGTTTTTACCTAGAACTCATTGCTACACTCAGTTAAAAATCAAACTTTTCACCATCCAGGCAACATAACTTAATCCAAACTAAGAACAGAAAATAGGGCACAGCATAGGTCACAGAAATACTAATGTGCTTCTCCAAGTTATTCTGCACAACTATTTAATCCTGCAAACTGATCTACATGCCTTGAATTTAACTTGTTGGGTTGATAGCAGCTCCATAAGGAGAAGTGTTTTAACACACACGTTCTCTGACCGAACCTTACTTCTGTACACATAAAGCTGGGAAAGGTTCTCGACATCTTCAGCCCAATACTTCAAGAAACAACCCCAAAAGCTTCAGAAACCCTTCACACCTGCAAGTTCTCTAGGCTTGGAGAGCCACCACCTTCATAATTACGAAAAACGTTGGCAAGAAGGAAAGTGTTGAACCTCCAGTGCCCCCCAGCCTGCCACACTGTTGTTCCTCCAGTGGGTGGACGGAGATGCGGCTCCAACACATTAGTCATGACGAGCAGCACATGGCTAGTACCCCGGGCTTCAGTGGAAGTCTAGGCCTCCATGAGAGCCTCCCCGGAATGCAGAGTGTTTTAGCGTACAGCCAGTTCACTAGGATCGCATCCAAGCCCTGTGACCAGGAGTTCCTACTGAGTCTTCTGTCGTCTACCTTAGGGGTCCACAGTCTCAGTCATCCACTCAGAGCAACAGGCACCTGTGTCTACTGGCTTGCCTTTCTACCATAGGAGGCAGTAGGCAGCCAGGGAGTGGGATGAGAAGAATGAAAATTACAGTATTTTTCGTATCTCATAACAGAAAATATTAAAGTTGGACAAAGGCCTATTGGAGTATGTCAACAAAATGCAGGTGGAAGGAAACTTTCCAGTTAAGGAGGAAACTTTCCAGTTAAGTTTCAAATTAAACGTAACTCTGTAAAAATGTTGCCACAGGTGTTCAACAACCATGACCCATTTCCACGTTACTGAAGAAGTGCAAGACATGTTCTACGGAATCACTGGACAGAGGAATCAGGCTGCTATAACTTGACCACCTTCAAGATTCTCCTTTCTTTCCACAAAGGATTTTTCATCTGGAAGACTACAAACTCTGTTCCTAATCTCATCTTTAAATGGAACAGAGCATGTTTCCCCTAAATAGTAGAAGATATAAATTCCTTCCTTTACATCTTCAGCACTGAAATCTGTTCCCACCTCCCATGCATTTGATTTCAAAGTTCCAGAAAACCAAAATGAACAGAAACTCCAGTGGAGAGCCACGCAGTGTGACCGACACCTCAGTCAGGCAGCTGAGCAGTCAGAGGTGCGACGCGGCAGCCTCAGGGATCCAGGCGCGGCAGCCCACACAGGGCTGCTCAGGTGCACAGCAAAGCGGAGGGAGAAGGTACTGCATCCCCCTTCCGTCACGGCTGTACTTCGTTTTTCACGTCTGCCTAAATTCTTTATAAATGTCCAGTCAAGATCACTGGGTACCTCTACACTCTGGATCCAGGAGGTGAAATGCCGACATCACTTAGCCAGGGGAGAGGGCAGACTGAGAAGCCAAAACCAGGAAAGGATCACCAAGAGGAGTTCAAGGGATGGGTCCAGGGAAGGACACGGAAAGGATGAGCCTCAAGCCACCGTGGTCATCTAGACAGACCCTCTCAACTTACCTGTCACATAAAGGTGGCAAACAGACTTGGCCTGGCTAACTTCTACCTTCTACTCAGACACATTTCAGCTGCTGGACAGTTTTCTCCAAATGCATAAAGCTGACAGGCTGCAAATAAAGCAGCTGACCCCGCTCCTGATAATGCCTGGGCACTGTGATTTGTGAACTGACAGTCCAAACAGTCTGAGTCTCATGAAGCCTAGCATTCAGCTCCAAACACCAATAAGGACATTTTCCAGGCATGTGGTACTGGGTAGCCTTATCTCCTTTTCTGAGCAGTTAGAAATCTGCCTGAAGATAATACTCAAGTGACACTTCACACTGCCATAACCAGTCCAGATGGCATGGATCACACGGGCCACAGGAACACATAATCTCTGCACTGCTCTTCTGAAGATGAAATTATTAATCAGCAAGTGCTTTCTATGAAAACAAGAGACTAATGAGACGACTCAGACTAGATGAAAAAGCAATAGCAAAAAGCATCTTTTGTTTAGTAAAGGTTGAGTGTAATGATGTTAAGGATCAAAGAGACAGATGTTCAGGTGAGATAGCAAAGGCCCTCGAACTCACTTGAGATTCCCTGTGAAATTACACAAGAAGGTGAGAAGTGCAGAGAAATGTGCAACACCACTAGAAGCCTGGGCTACATGAAATCTAGAAATAGTTACTTCAGAAGAAAATGCATTGAAAATAGTAAAGAAGATGTTGCAAAAAATATAAACTTGCTCACCATACAGTAAAATCAAAAATAAAGCCAAAATTATTACATCCTCATAGGAGACAGATAAATGAAAAGAGACACCATGTCTACTCCATATATAATGTTTATATGTGACAGAAGTTTTATCAGAACTCTGTGGGGAAATGAAAGAATACTCAAAAGGGTGCTGGGCAAACTGTCTGAAAACAATTAAGTTAAATAACTCTTCATAACTATATACCACAGTAAAAGTTACATGAAGAATTAGATTTTCAAACTAAAAACATAAAACAGATTTATGCAATTCACCTGAATCAGATTAGAAAAGGTCTAAATCTCAATCATAATATAAATTAGTCACGGAGATGAAAGTACAGCATAGAGAATATAGTCAGTGGTTCGGTAACATCCTTCTATGTTGACTGTTAACTACAATAGTTGGGGTGAGGATTTAATAACTGTTGAATCACTTTGTTGTATACTTGAAACCAATAAAAGAATTAAATTCCACTGGATATATATTTTTTAAAGTCTATGTAAAAACTGCAAGAAAGAAATCACAAAGATTTCAGATATAAAAAGTAAAAAATGGTTTTGTCAGAAACAATGAACTTTGAAAATGTATCTGTAGCATGTGACAAAAAAATTACTGAGTGATACTAGCTAGAGCTTTAAAAAATAAATCAAGAAAATGTAACATCCTGATACAAAATGGTTAAAGAATAACACATTTTTCACAAAAGAATACAAGTGGCAAGGAAATAAAAAGCAAAAAAAAAGTTCATCTTCCATAACACCTTTAAAATGCAAATACAAACAAGATATTTTTTATCATGTTAACAGCAATCTGCATAGTCATCATGCAGGTAAGAAACAGTGAAATACATACTTCTCTCCATAGAGGGTACAGTTTTTTTGGCAGTCAATATGGCAATATTTTTTAAAGGTCTTGAATATGGTTGCACATTCTCTAGACTGATAATTTCATTTCTAGGGTCTATTGAAAGGAAATAATTAGAGATAAGCACAAGTATTTATGTTTGAGGATATTTACCACTTCTTTTTTCATAAGCAGGACACAAAATAATACAAACTATACACAAACATGCAGGTGCACCTGAAAGACTAAAAAAAATTCACCCAGAAGCTAATTTTATTGTCTTTACATTCTGGCTTTATGAAGGATTTATAGGTTGTATTTCTCTTTCCTACAATGTCCATATACGATAGATGGCCTCATAGTCAACCTCTTAACCTACCTGCCAAATTAAAAGTGACTCTTCAGTGGGTGAGCTAGGCCTACCATTGACTGGTACGCCTGCCAGAGTCTGTTTGTTCTCACACCTGTTCAAGCCACTGGTGTTTATTATGTATTTATATATCTAAATGTGATATGGACCAATAGAACATGAGCACAAAATGAATAACTGCTGTTTGAATAAAAATTCAGTACAACGCTTTGGTGAATTGCGATAAAGGAAAGTAACACTGCCAAGTGAAGCAAGGGGGAGACAATTGTCAATGAATTGGGAGGACTTTTTTATATTTACATATATATATGTAAACGGGTCTATATTCATATTACTTCTCAAATATTTTTAAAAGTCACACTCTATTTTAAGGGACGCAAAACTGGAAATTATGGACTCTATAGCACAGGAGTGACTCATGATGGAAGATGTTGCAGAACTTCAATTATACCCACATCCAAGAAGTTTGTTAGACATCCATGTATTTTAAGTCAAAATTTAAATGTGTACATTTTTGGTTAAAACTTTATATGATCCTCAGTTTTAACTGACTTTGGGGCAAACTATAAGTCTAATTAAACTAATTTTCACAAACTAATTTTAAGTCTGATCATGTTAAATAAGGTGGCTTCCTTTGCATTCCTTTTATAATGAAGAGAAACTGTTCCTTTGAGAAGAAAGGTGGTGGGGTAGTGGGGAGAATGAAAGAGAAGAAAGAAAACTAGAAAAAGAGGCTACTTAGATTTTTAAGCAGCAAAATTTTAAAGTCTGTGCAGAAAATTTTAGAATATTTAGATGCTGTAATGTAAAGTCAATTACAAGGTCAAAACAGTAATTCAAATGCCTCTACTTGTCACAGAGGACTTGATTAAAAGACAGAAAAGCCACCAATTCAAATTTCCTCAGGCACATTGTTCAAAAAAACTCTTATATAGCACTATAAATTCCAAAAGAAAACAAAACGGCTAAGAAACAATTTAGCAAATGTACATTTAAGCTAGCTGATGAATGTCATGCTATAACAGCAGGGCTAATGTATTGGTTATCTGATACTCAGGTCCAATTTTTTTTTTACATTTTTATTAAGGCATAATTGATAAACAATAAAATACACATAAAGGATATAAATCAATTTTTACATATGTGTGTACCTATGAAACAGTCGTGACAATGAAGATAATGAATGCATCCATTACTCCCAAGAGTTTTCCTGTACCCGTTGGCAAACCTTCTCTTCCCAACTCTTGCTTTCCGTTGTCCTCAGGCAACCACCGATGTGTTTCCTGTCACTATACATCAGTTTGCATTTTCTAGAATTTTATATGAAAGAATCATGTAGCATGTACTTCTTTTATCTGGCTTGTTCACTCAGCATAGTTATTTTTGAAAGTCCCCATGTTGCTGCATACCCAGAGTTTGTTTCTTTTTATGGCTGAGACATATTCCCTTGAATAGATTTTACACAATGTATTGATTCTTTCACATGTAGATGGACATCTGGGTAGTTTTCAATGTGGAGCTATATTATAAAGCTTATAGTAACAGGTGCACGTGTCCTCCCTTTGACAGCCACGTACAAGTCTTTGTAAGGGTACAGCTTACATTTATTTCTCTTGGGTAAATACCAAGGAGCAGAACGTCTGGGATATATGGTAGGTGTTATGTTTATTCAAAAATTGGTGCTGGATAAATCGTTTATGTGGAAAAAAAAAGTTAGATTATACTTCATACTATATACCCTAGTGAAATTTATGTGAATAAGAATTTAGATTTTAAAAATAAAAATGTAGGACATGAAAAATTCAAGAGACTTTCAAACTGTTTTACAAAGAGATTGTACTTACCAGCATCGTGAGTTCCATTTGTTCCATACCACCGGTATGTGGTTTTTTAGGACACAAGACCCCTTGTCTATGCAACACATCCTATACACAGCTTTGCCTATTTAGAAGAAACTAGAGTATCAGTTGACCTTCTAAATAACTAAGGTGGATTTTTTATTTTTCCCCTTTCTGTGTAAAACAGATTATAATGGAAAGCTGCAACATACATTGGTAAAAAACAACAACATACATTTATTTAGTGTTTACCACAGGCTTGTTTCTATGAATCCCATCATGTAAATACCACACAACAACCCTATGAAGGCAAGTACTAAAATAAAACCATTATCCCATTTTATAGGTGAATAAACTGAGGAAAAAGAGGACACATAATTTATTAGTGGTCACAAAGCTAATAGGTGGCAGAGCCAGGATTTGAATTTGGTGGCCTGAGTCCTGAGCTTAAGTTCTTAATTACTACTTGTATCCTCTGCTACAATATGGATATTCCAGAATACTGGCTATTTATCTTTAAAAAGCTATGAATGACCCCTAATATTTCTTTCCAGCTCTACCTCAAACAACTGATTTCCAATCTGTAAAAAAGAGATTGTGTAATAATCCCTAAAATATCATTCATTCTGAGCTAAAGAGTCAGAGAAAATGCTAAATCCTTATAATGCCAAAACGTCTACATAATATAAAATCATCACAGCAATGACAGAATGAATATTGACTAAATCAATCCAGGGATGTCACCTATTAAGTAAAAAATCGGTTCTACGCAGTCAGAAGACATTTCAAAGAATATAGCTTATTTTTAACAAAAATGCTTTTCTGATGGACAAAAGGGAGAAAAAAATGTCTTGTGAGAAGGCAGACTCATTCTCCACTGTATCTCAGACTGCTGCAGTTTGCCGAAACCCAGTCCAGTCACTCAAAGGCCTCACCATAAAGACCCAGGGCCAGAAGACAAAACGCAACACAGCGCTGACCTGGTTAAGAACTTCTTGGCATCTGTGGCCAATCATTCTCAAAGGTAAAAACAGAAGGTAAATGTGCAGCTATCCTTTGTCTAAAGAGAGCTTAAGAGCCCAACAGGGACCAAAGGCAGTGCTTGCATTAAAAGGAAAGCATGGAAAACAACACTTCCTAGCAGCAGTAGACTGTGACATCGGCCATCTTAAACAGAATATTGATTCATAATCAAAACAAGAAGAAAAGCTGGAAAAAATAATGAGCATCTCCTAGCACTCGGCTAAAAAGGGAAGGAAACTGCCCCACTAGCAAGATTACATCCAGGTACAGAGGTCTTAGAGTGAAGGAAGATTGTTCGATGACCAACCAACAGGCATCTAGTACCTGCTGGGTGCACGGCACTGTGCTAGATGCAAGGGGGTAGGTGGACAGGTGCAGGTGATGGTTACATATAAACAAAAGTGGGAAATGAGATCTCTACCCCAGTTGGGAGTTTATCAAGCTGGGGAAAGCGCCTACACTCCAGAAAAGATCCAGACACACTCAGTGCCAGATCAATAGTTATTCACCAACGACATGTTAGCTGACACTAAGTACA
This sequence comes from Smutsia gigantea, assembly GCA_032199065.1. Lineage (NCBI taxonomy): Eukaryota > Metazoa > Chordata > Mammalia > Pholidota > Manidae > Smutsia > Smutsia gigantea. The sequence continues at coordinate 57,134 of JAVSCE010022005.1, read as the reverse complement.
GCCACTGGGCCAAGTCCTTTCAAAGGGCTGCTTCATTTAATTGTCCCAATAACTATGTGAGGCAGGCATCGCTCGTCTCCATTTTACACAGTATGAAGCAGACTGGGAAAAGTTCCTGGTCTTGCTCCTGACCACGTAGGCAGTAAGTGACAGAGCTGGGACTCCAAAGCAGCTTTGCTCAACTTCAAAGTGGATGCTGAGCTCCAGGCGACAGAGGCTCCCTCAGGCCTTCAGAAACCTGAGCACAGTAATCCTTTGGGTCAGTGGAGGTCCAGAGGCTTCCTGCAGGAAGGAGAGCAACGAGCTTCCAGACAGATTGAAGGGAAAGAGGCAAGAGCATTGCAAGACGAGGGAAGGCCTCCAGACAAAGGCCGGGAAAACACTTGGGCTCTGCGGTCGAATGAAGTCACAAATGTTCACCAGTCACTCCACACGCCAGGCTCTGGGGACACAGCAATGAGTAAGTCAGACCCAGTCCTGCCCTACAGGAACTCAGCATCTCCCGAGGGAGGCAGACACCTTCAAGTATCTGGAGAGAGTGGGTCTCCCAGGCTGGACCTACTCCTGACGCTCTGGCCAACTCATGACCCTCACCGTTCACACCTGACCCTAGAACACCGCAGGTATTTCTCTTTACCAGATGGCATGGCACTGCTGTCAATCAGTAATATGTAATCAGTTTTCAACTCCAGAACCCCATCAGCTTGAAATTTTTTTCTCAAATTTGATGATACTTGCACTATTTCAAATTTTCAGAAGAAAAGCAAGCTTTATAAATACTTTAACACCTATCTTATCCTATCTTTTATTGGCATATAGAATATATATGTGATCATAAGATGCAGTCACACCCTTCACCCTTCTTGACCCCAGCATTCCCTTCCAGAAAGATTCAGCCTTCATTAAATGGGAAAGAACAGGGTAGGTGTCAGCAAGGTGTGTCGGAGGAGGTGCCACAGCGGCCCAGAACAGGGAAAATTTTGCCAGAAGGAACCCCACAGTTAAGTTGGAATTTAAAGTACTGGTGTGAGACCCAGAGACCAGTGGAACAGAATAGAAAATCCAAACATTAACCCAAACATATACAGTCAATTAATATTTGATAAAAGTGCCTTGGATATACAATGGGAAGATGACAGCCTCTTCAGCAGCTGGTGTTGGAAAAACTGGACAGCTACATGTAAGAGAATGAAACTGGACTACTGTCTAGCCCCATACACAAAGGTAAACTCAAGGTGGATCAAAGACTTGAATGTAAGTCATGAAACCATAAAACTCTTAGAAAAAAACATAGGCAAAAATCTCTTGGACATAAACATGAGCAACTTCTTCATGAACATATCTCCCGGGCAAGGGAAACAAAAGCAAAAATGAACAAGTGGGACTATATCAAGCTGAAAAGCTTCTGTACAGCAAAGGACACCATCAGTAGAACAAAAAGACATCCTACAGTATGGGAGAATATATTCATAAAAAACGTATCTGATAAAGGGTTGACATCCAAAATATATAAAGAACTCATGCACCTTAACAAACAGAAAGCAAATAATCCAATTAAGAAATGGACAGAGGACATGAATAGACACTTCTCCAAAGAAGAAATTCAGATGGCCAACAGGCACATGAAAAGATGCTCCACATCGCTAATCATCAGAGAAATGCAGATTAAAACCACAATGAGATATCACCTCACACCAGTGAGGATGGCCAACATCAAAAACACAAACAACAACAAATGTTGGCGAGGATGTGGAGAAAAGGGAACCCTCCTACACTGCTGGTGGGAATGCAAATTAGTTCAACCATTGTGGAAAGCAGTATGGAGGTTCCTCAAAAAACTCAAAATAGAAATACCATTTGACCCAGGAATTCCACTCCTAGGAATTTACCCTAAGAATGCAGCAGCCAATTTGAAAAGGACAGATGCACCCCTATGTTTATTGCAGCACTACTTACAATAGCCAAGAAATGGAAGCAACCTAAGTGTCCATCAGTATGAATGGATAAAGAAGATGTGGTACATATACACAATGGAATATTATTCAGCCATAAGAAGAAAACAAATCCCACCATTTGCAACAACATGGATGGAGCTAGAGGGTATTATGCTCAGTGAAATAAGCCAAGCCGAAAAAGACAAGTATCAAATGATTTCACTCATATGCGGAATATAAGAACAAAGAAAAAAACTGAAGGAACAAAACAGCAGCAGACTCACAGAACCCAAGAACGGACTAATAGTTACCAAAGGGAAAGGGACTGGGGAAAATGGGTGGGAAGGGAGGGATAAGAGGGGAAAAGGGGCATTACGATTAGCAGATATAATGTTGGGGGGCACGGGGAGGGCAGTACAACTCAGAGAAGACAAGTAGTGACTCTATAGCATCTCACTACACTGATGGACAGTGACTGTAATGGGGTTGGTGGGGGGACCTGATGAAGGGGTAGTTTAATAACCGTAATATTGCACATGTAATTGTAGATTAATGATAAAATAAATTATATTAATAAAAAAAAGAAATGAAAAAAAAACTCTTCAACCTGAAATCAAAAAAAAAATAAAGTACTGCTGTGAATTTACAGTTTTCAAAATAGATGGACTGACAGACATGCAGACAGACACAGAGAGATGTGGGTATTGTAGTAGTGGTAGTAATGTGTGTATATATAGGTACCCAGTCAATTTTCATTATTTGTAGATATCATGTTTGCAAATTCACCTTTCTGTGGAAATTTATTTGTAATAAATTAATTTTTTACTCATTTTTTACCTTTCCTGTTTAATCGTTGGAACACGCAAAGTGGCCAAAACTTTGAGTCACCTGATATACACATTCCCAGTTGAGTTCCAACAAGACAGTGTTCTGCCTTTTTGATTAAGCTCTGACTGTAAGCCAGGGTCCCTTTTGCAGTCTATTTAGTGTTTCTAAGTACAAGAAAGCTGTTATGTGTCTTGTGGAGAAAATAAGTATGTCAGCTAAGCATTATTTAGTCATGAGTTAAGTTCAGTGTTAATGAATCAACAATATATGCTAAACATACTGCCTTTAAATAGAAACACACATAAAACAAGGTTATGTATTGATTAGTTAGAAATGTGAGCACAGGCAGGCAGGAAGCTGACCCTGTGTTTCCCCTAGGAGCAATGGTTATTGTTCACAGATTCAGTGTTCTCTGTGATTTTACAGAACATAATTAGTATGAATAAAAAGAATCTAATGTATTCCCTAGCTCTGTCCATTGAGAAGGCCTGGGATGAATGATACCCCAATAGTCAAAAGCACACTTAGTGCCCAGATCTTGTCTTCGAATTACCATTTTCTAGTGAAAGCTACCAGGGCTCCATGGAGAAAGGGCTGATTCTATGACTAGGGAAGGGGAAATATAAGGTGAGTCTGGCACATCTTGTTGTGTCAGAAAATCCAGAATTGCTCAAAGAATGATGGAGATGGGTCAAAAGGACACAGGAATCAGTTTGAAAGGGCTCCCTCTGGCCAAATCATAAGCATTGAACATCAGAATAATAGTAACAGATTATGGCTTGTTAAATAAAATATGAAAACATGAGTCCATACCAATATAAATACACAAGTTAATAAAATGAAAATTTGATAAGGAATGGGAGAGCTATACAGTTTCAAAGTATTTCCCTGAAAAAGAATTGTTCATTAGAACAGGGGGAAAAAATAACCAGTTAACAGAGGAGAAACCTGGCCTCCACTACCTCAATCCTGAGACGTGGTGAGCGTCATCAGTAACGGACAGGCCTCAGCCAGGCACTACATGGTAGGATGCAAAAACAGCATTTCTGTGTCATTTCTGTGATATTCTCGCCAGAGATGCAAAACTTGAATTTAACCATAAGGCAAGACACAACCCGAACTGTGGGAGACACTACAAAATGACTGGCCTTTCATTCTCAAAAGATCGAAGATCATAAAGTCAAGGAAAGACTCACAGACTGTCAGGCTGTCCAAGAAGAAGACAAAACGACATGTGATGAGTAGTGGCAACGAATGATTCTGAACTTGATCCCCCTGCTATAAAGGACACGAAAGGGACATTTGGTGGAAGGTGAATGGTGTCTGAAGATTAGATGGTAGTAATTTTGATGATTGCACTGTGGTTATGTTGCAATATGTCCTTTTATAGGAAATACCTGCTAAAATAAAAGTAATTGGGAGTTGATTGTGCATGAGGTCAGGAACTTACAATCAGATGGTTCAGGAACCATTCTTTGTACTCTCCTTTCAGTGTAAGTTTTTGATTGTTTCAAAAATTTTCAGAGTATTAAAAACAAAAAAAAGAATGCCTAACAGAGAAGTAAGCACAGGAGATTCATTCCTCTCTACTAACTCTTCATTCACCGTGAAAGCCGAGCCGCACAGCCACAGTCCCTGCAAGAGTTCACTACCTGGCAGACCTCTAATTACGCACCTTATTCCTCACCTGGCTTCTGCCCGGCGCTGCCAGGGTTACTCAGGTCTTCCCTGCTGATAAAGCAGGCATTCGCTTCCCAGTCCTTTCCCATCTGCACAGCAATGCACAGCAGTGGTCACCCTAGCAGTCTTCCCCAGTCCATCTGACCCCCCTCCTTCTCAGTCTCCTCCATAGGCCATCTCCACTGTTTAAGCCTCATAAATTCTCTCCTAGTACCCCTTCTCCTTCTTCACACCGTCGCCTGGTGGATCTCATTTGCTCCCAGGAACTGCATTCGCCAGGTCTGCCGACTGAAGGCCAGGCCTGTCCCCTGTGCTCCTATCCAAGTCTACACCGTATCTCCAAGATCATAAGCATATCAAATTCATCTTACCCAAATATGAACTCAACACTTCTCCCCTGCCACCACCCTCCCAAACCTGCTCCCCCACCTGCATGCCTGACCTCAGTGGCACCAACATCCACCCAGTTGTCAAAGCCAGAAACAAGAGAATCATACTTACGGAGAACCTCTTCTGCCCTCCCACATCCAATAACCCAAGTCCTGACAACTTTAACTCCTAAGCAACTCTTAAATCCGTCATCATCTCCTACTCTACGATACCATCAACCCCTGCCAGAATTACTTCCCAATGGGCTCCTCACTTCTATGCCACTGCCTTTGAATACACTCTCCACTCCTCAACCAATGGTCTTCCTAACCAAATCCTACTCAGCTTAAACCCTTTAATGGATTCCCACAGTTGTTAGAAAAAAAGCTAAGCCCCATAGTAGATATTACAAGATCTACTTATCAACTCTAACTCTTTTAAACCCTCTGCACCAACTATATTACAATATTTTCCATTCCCTTCTTGTTGACAACAATGTTCCTAACATCCAGCAGAATGCCTGGCACTTTGTAGATGATCAATAAATGTTTGTTGAATGAATGACTCAATTAGATGTTGGGGGTGGGAAGGTAGGCTAGGCCAACTTAATATTTAACACAAGCCCAAATCTTCAAATGTATTAAAGTACTAACGAGTGATTCAAATCCTTGGCAAAGGCTTACAGAAATGTCAGAGAGGTTTCGCACAAAATTATTAGTTCAAGGTCAAGGTCTTGAGATCACACATTAAAGAGGAGGAAGGGAAATACACTTACTCACAGTCTAGCAGGCAGTGGTTCTCACTGTCACATGCCACGGCACCACTCAATTCCACTCTACTTAGCATGTAAGGGGCACTGCCCATGGTGTGCTGAGGGCAAACACAAAAGCAGGGGGGCAGTGGGCTTACCCAGGGCCACACACACAGAATGAAAGGGCAGGGGCCCGGGAGTCAGGGGTGCTCCACAAAGGGGTCTAATAAACCGTAAGGATGAAGACCAAATGAGGAACATCTATGGTGTATAATGGTGTGGAAGAATCTTTTTTGACCTTTTAATTATTATTCCTTACGTTGTCCATAAAACTCCACTGAAGTACAGCCATGTTATAAGTTTACTGAATAAAAGAGGCCAAAATGCTCCCAACTAGTCACCCGCTCAATTTTAGGTACTGCTGGGAAGTCAAAGGAGAGAGAGAGTCAAGAAAAAGCATGCAAGGCAACGGAATTAAGGCCATTTTAGCTTAAAGCCATCACTGAAATGGAATCAGTAATGTAATTAAGAAGGAAGGGTGGCACAGGAGGGTTGCCATCAGCCTTTCAAAGCCTCAGAAGGAGCTCTTGATGTCCGGATGACAAATAAAAAGCTACCACGACTTCTGTGACCCCCATGATGGCTCTAATGTCTATTAAGCATGAAGAGGATCTTTTCCCTGGAGGAAAGAGAACGTCTAAGATGAATCCAAGGGTACTTTAAGGGCAGGAGGAAACCCACAAGCACAAAAAGAAAGCAACATCCAAGGGACCCAGGATCACAGGCAAAAAAATGCCTGCTGCTGTGAAGAGACACAGTAGCCTAACCGCCTGGGAAACACATCAGGAGATGAGCAGCGGGCAGAGGACCCTCCGGCACCACGTTGATGCTGCTGACGCCACTATGCCAACAGCAGCAGGCCTCCGGGAAGCGCTGGCTACACGCCGGGCCAGTGCTGGACATCATGTTGCAACAGACATTCAGAGGAGAGCACTATGAACTCCATCCCACACAGCAGGAGGCACAGGCACAAGAAGGTGAGTTCTGACAAAATGTATCAATTTTGTAGTAGTGGGATTAGGACTCGAACCCAGGTCTGCCCTATTTAAAAATCAGTGACTTTGTTTGAAGTACCATTTCTAGTTACTCACTTGCGAATGACTGCTCCTGCCCAGAAGGAAAAAGGGAGTGTCCACTCAGACCCTCACAGAAGAATCTGATAGTGGGGAAGGCAGCTGGCAACACCCTGGTGAACAAACACTTTGTCCCTGACCTTACACCGGGGTCAGCACAATAAATGCTTAAACAGATGATCAGGACAACATTTTGACCTACCACCCTTCCTGAGGAAATGAAATGGGTTTTCTAGGCATGGATTCCACCATCACTGAACGTTTTACTGTTAAACTGCAGGTATTCCTTTCCTAGCATTACAATAACTCCCACCTAAAAAAAAAAAATTGACAAGGCAAATGTTGCCTTACCAGGTTCTCTTAAGTCATCAGGAACAATATTAACTGATACCAGTTAACTAGTAACAGTGGTGTAACACTAGTTATGCCAGTTACTATTATCACTATACAAGTCTGTTCAAATGTATCATGTCCTAAGGAAGAAAAACTCTGATATTGTCTTCCAGATGAGTAGGTGTGGTAACATGCCCATCCAAAGCAGAGTTCACTGAAACTGGAAACTGGCGCAAACACAGGGGACTGGCTCATCTGCAGCAAGCAGAGGCTGGAATGCTAAACACTGCACGGTGTCCAGACTCCTCCGCCAAGATGGTGCCCAACAAGACTCAGACTCTACCAATTAAGTGGGCTCATGGGCGACTGTGATTCCGAACTGAGTCTTGGGGCCAAGAGGCAGGGTGGAAGGGCGGCCCCAAGAAGCGAGGCCTCCTGGCAGAGGTGGCGTGCAGTATAGGAGCTAGCAACTCAGGTCCTGGGCCCTAATTCACCAGCTTACCACAGCAGCTTTCCCTACTCTGGAGGGAAAAAATGGTTAGGGGGACAAGCGGGGATCCCGGAGGCTTAGCCTAGAGCTGTTTCCTCCAGACCTTCCAAGGATTCTGGAAGCACTCACCTCCTGGATTCAATTCATTTCAGCTTTAACTCCCTACAGTAGATTCTGTGTCTAATACAGGAAAAGTAAGCAATAACAAGAAGCTCATCACTTTTGCTAGTTTATTAAATTCATAAAATCCTAGGTACAAAATACTTGGCCATAAAGGATAAAGAAACTAACTCAATTTAATTATATTTTGGTATAATATCATTTGGGCTAGGGTAATTCATACCAACTAGAGTATCACACAATTTTATAAACCTAAACCCACACTGTAATTCACCTCATTCATAAACATGAGATACCTTGACCTACTTTCTAATATATTCAGCTCCTTCTTGTCTGCATTAATCTGCAGTGACATTTTAAAAGTTGCTCTAATAATTTCCATTATATGAAAGTGCATTCTTCCTTTTATATCATCTTTGATTTTTCCTCCCACAAACAAAATACTGTTTTCTCAATAATTAGCTTGCAAATGCCACAGGAAACAAGACGTACAAGACAGCTGATATAAAAGGTTCACCAACAAATGGGACTCAATATTGGGTTTCTTGATGGGGTGAGGGCAGGAGGACGAGGCAGAGAATGAGAGACTATTTCGCCCTAAGTCCACACAATGTGGGATGGGAAGTTTGACTCTCTATATATAAGCTGCAGAAAATTAAAGAACACAAATTTTATAAGTAATACAGATTCCAAATCAAATAATATAATGGGTTCCACACGTCTCAAGAGTTGTCCAATCTCATGTAATAAAGAAAAAAAAAAGAAGAGAAGAAATCCACTTCCATTCCCACAGACACCTGCTCATTACATCCACACTGTGACCAACAATAGCCTCCTGAACAACCTGGGCTCCTTCCCTCTGATGGAGCTTTCTTTAATCCACTGTAGAAAGTCCTTTTGAGGAGGTCCTTCCTGGGATCACGAACTTTCTATGCCTCCCAAATGCCTAGGGCAGAGGTTGACAAACTATGGTCCACAAGCTAAGAATGGATTTTACATTTTTAAATGGTTGAGAAAAAAGATCAAAAGAGGAATTCTATTTCATGATATTTACACGATATTCATGATAGTTACATGAAACCCAAATTTTAGGGTCCACAAATCTAGCTTTATTGAAACACAGCCATTAATTGTTTATTTGTGAACTGTTTATGGCTGCTTTTTTTTCTAACAGTGGAATTGGGCAGGTAGTTGCAACAGAGATGGTAGCCTAAAATTTTTACAATGTGGTTCTTTACCAGAATAGACTGCCAGTTCCTTCCCTGGGATATAAAAATCCACAGCCCTTGGACCGGCAATGCAGGTCATGGACACCTGAATTTATCCAAACTCCCTAATTATTTTATTCTAGAAATAATTGAAAGAATATTTTATTCTAGAAATAATTGAAAGAAATAATATGAAGAAATGTCTACTAATAATGTCCACCCAGTTTTCTCCATTTCGTCCAAACATTTCCTGCTCCTCCAAAGCTTTGTTCAGTCCCAATAGCTTGTAGACATCCTTCTCTCTCTCTCCATAAAAGGAGTCACATCATGTATACACTTGTCTTCCAAGAAATTAAAAAAGAAAAATGAGTTTAAGAGTGTCCAAGGCTATTCTGCACAGCACCACTCCTAGTAGTAAAAGATGGAAAACCCTCAAATGTCTACCACTAGGGCAGGGTGAGCCAGTCAGAGCAAGTCCAGCACAGAACTGTGCAGCCGTGGGAAGGAGCGAGGGCACCGCAACGGAACCAGAGCCAGCACAGAACACGTGAAAAAGACGAGCTGGAGAAATGTCTGTCTATAAACTACTGTTTACTGAAGAAGGGAGGATATACATATATGAAAGCATACATACATTTGCTGATGTATTTTTTCAAATGGTGCAGGGATAAACAACATTTTTTTCAATTGCTACAGATGGGGAGGGAGGAAAGAGGACTGGGGAGGGAACTTTGGTAAAAGCAAACTCCTCTGAAAATGCCTGATGTTCTAGATGAGACCTTGAAACCTTTCCTGCTAATTACATCCACATATTATGCAAATTAATTTAAATTGAAAAAGGGAATCTGTACAAACAGAAAATAAAATAAAACCAATGAACCTAACTATGCGTCCAGTTTGTGGCACAATCATACAGAGAAGAGCTATTCTAAGTGTCTTTAAAACATAGTCTATTATGTATGTAGCATGAGATAAAGCAGATGAAAAAATATGACATAATCACCGATAACTGGGATTCTGGGTGGAGGAAAGGACATAGATATAAAATTGATGAAGCTAAATAAAGACACTGTACATAATAAAAACCCTGTAATCTGAACTTCACTTAAAAGTATGAGTATGAATAAATGATTTTATCTTTATATATACACACACATACACAGACACATATACACATACAAACATATTTCCTAGTCAGGCTCATTAAAAAGATCCAGAAACAATGATGAAGCCAATGGCAATAAACATTCCTAGTTTCTACATTGTGCCTTCTAAATACTCAAAGGAACCAGGGCTCCTGGGAGAAGTGGTGGATCTAAGTCTGGAGTAAGAAATGGTAAGACAGGCCTGCGACATTTTGTCATACCATAAAGGATACAAAAAAACCAAAACACACACACACACACAAAATACAAGTTATGTCAAAAAGACTTGGGAGACAACTTGAATTTGTTTCCACTGGCCAAATAGAGGACAGTTTGACTATCATTAAGAATATTAAACTGAAACACATCAATTACATTTACACTGAAAAAAGAAAAAAATGTATTAAACTTCAGTGATCACCTTTAGTGGATACTGCTAGGGAATTCATTGTTTTGAAAATAAAGGTAAAGCATCAAGCATTTAACCTGACTTGTTCATGATGAACCTTAGGATAAACAAGTAATTGAGATTAAATTTCTCTTCATGTAAGCATTTTTACATATAAACAAGGAAAGAAGAGAATCAATATATAATTATTTTTCAATAACTAATGAATTAAAGGATCCATTAATATTGATATTGATCAATTGCTATTGATATCACAAAAAGAGAGGCCATCGGTACTATGATTTAATGAAACTACACAGCTTGACTATGATGTAGTCTTGATAGAAAAAGAAAAAAAGAAAGAAAAAACAACCCCAGATTTCAATCTGACTGAAACACAAATTTTAACTAACAAATCACAGAAAACCCAAGGAACAGAGGAACATGTAAATGGCACCACGGGGAAGCAATTGTCAGAATTCAGACTGTAGAACACTCTATAGCATAGTTTCTCGACCTCAGCACTAATAATATTTTGGGGCACATAATTACTTTTTAGTAGGTTTTGGTGGGTGAGCTGTCCTGTGTATTGTAGGATTTTCACAGCATCTTTGGCCTCCACCCAGTAGACACCAATAGCACTCCCCAGTTTGACAATGAACAATACCTCCAGACATGGCCACCTGTGTCTAGATGGGGGGAAGGAGCTCACACCCAGCTGAGAATCTCTGCTCTAAAGGACAAACAACCCAGTTTCTTCCATAAACAAATCACAAGGTGGGGGGAGGAGGAAGGGGAACCTATAGATTAAAAGGAGACTAGAGACTATCAATTGCCATGTGTAAACCTTATTTGAATCTTGATTCAAAGAAGCTAAAAAAAATGCTTACAAGATAACTGAGGAAATTTGAACATTAATTTGATATTTAATGCTATTAAGAAAATATTGTTCATTTTTATGTTTTTGGTGTGATAAGGTGTAAGTCCTAACTTTTAGAGACATAAACTGAAATACTAACAGAAAGAAAACTAAAATAGCAAAGATGTGCTTCAAAACAACGGGTGAGGAGACAGAAGGCTATAGATGAGACAAGACTGGCTAAGAATTAATTGACATTGATACTGGGTGGTGGAAACATAGCTCCTTATACAATTCTCTTCACTGTTGAATACGTTTGGAAGTTTCCATAGTAAGAAGTCAGTTTGGCAGGAGTTCCACTCCCATTCTTCTAAGTGAGGACACGAGCCCCTGAATGACCATGATGGGAATGTAAGAATTTATAGTTCCCTGCACTTGCTCAGTGTTTAAGTCCCTCTTGGATCCTATGGGTGCTCAGAGTGATTCCACGTCTACAACAGGGCCCTTAAACACAGGAGCCAACTAGTGAGCAGCAAGTGCTTCTAACGCTGAGAGGGAGCTTGCTGCGCTGGGATCATGGAGCTGGAATCCCAACCTCTAGGGGGCATCTTCCTAAGGGATGGTCAAGAGCAATTCTGTCTGTAACGGATTTCGTTTTAAGGGCTGAATTTAAGTTTAGTCCCAGCTGAGGTGGGAAATTTTACTGAAATTTTCCCCATCCTGGAAGGAACCTGAATTCTACTTCCTCTTAGAAACCTACCCCATTAGAGATATTCCTTCCTCCTCTCAGCTCATTCTCTCCCTCCTCCTTTGTCACAGATGCCTCTGCACTATAGCCTTTCTGGAAATGTGTAGAACAAACAGAACAAGCCCACGGCATTATATGCTCCAGTGCCCACGTCTACTCCTGCCCTGTCTACTTCAGGGTATTGAGTAGGCATCCTCCGAAACAAAACTCATGAGAACAGTGGCCAAAAGTCTCACCTCAACCCACGTCATCCCCTGAGCCCGGGGCAGACTTCCACTATCCTTACACTACCACACAGACTATCCTTACACTCAACCAATAAATATTTTTTTAAAAATTGCCAGGTCAGAATTAGATAATTCCAAGTTGATACTAGGGTAATCTTGGACTGGTTATCATTACTAAATTTAAATGCCGAAAGTCATACTTGGGACACACTGCAACAAAGTAAATATTGACCCCTACCTATGCACTAAGATTTGACCTCAAGGTCAAATAGCTCCATATTTAAAAGAGGTCCAGCTATGAAGGTGTCCCATTCATTCAATGCCTATTTGGGAACATAAACATAATGGGTCAAGATGTTTGGAAAATAGATATTATTTGTACTGAGGAAGCACATGTTAACATCTCCACCTTGACCTAACGGAGAGGAACTCCATCCACACCTCAATGAGCAATTCACGTAGAAAGTAGATGACTGAATCAGTAACGATCCATTCCTGGAGAGACTGCTGGTTCTACCATTTGGGCTCCACCTGGGGTCTGCACAGTGAGGAGGGCAGGCAGCCAGCATGCCAATGCCAAGGGACACACCTGCCATCCATCTGGTCACTATCACAATAGTAATCCACCAAATACAGTTATACACGAAGGTTTATGGACACCACTCATTCCTGAGAGAAAATGTAGTATTAAAAGTAAACTAGTCTTTGCAACCTTTTGTCCTAAAATAACCACCAAAACACACCAGGTATGAAGAGAATCATACTACCTGACTCACATACATATACTTCAGGCTCTAAGAAAATGCCTAGATCAACCACACCATTAACAAAGCACCTTTTCCCACTCACCAGCAAGGGTGAGTATGGAGCCCAATTTCTTGCTTCAGATTCACAATGGGAAGATTAAGTAGGTAAGGGTATTCCCACGTCCAGTAGAAGAATTCTGTATAATGAGTTCCTGGCCACTCAGCAAACCCACAAGGATGAGGCTGGGAATTAAGCAGCGCTGACCTTCCTACAGCAGCAGGGATTGGGGTGGGGGTTAGAAGTCTGTTGAAGAAATATCCAAGACATTCCAAAAATAGCTAAGTCCTTCCTAACCTCTGAAACTACAGCTGGCACCAGGCCCCCGGCCCACCCCAGGATATAAGAAGCACTTCCCAATGGAGGCCTCTCACCAGATCTCAGCTTCTTTGTAAAATGTCAGTGATGTTATCTACTCTATGGGGCTGGTGTCCGAATTTCGAAACACCAGCTGCCACACATCAGGTCCTCAATAAATGATGGCTAATTTTAAAGACGAGGCTACTACCCCTTCAAAGACACCAGAGCCTGCAGCTATTTTTCCAACAGTAATAACAGGCTCTTCCAGGCCATCGGCACTTGTCGAGAGGCAGGCTGCACGCCTAGCGATCAGGCTGTTCTAGCTGAAGTGGGAGGGTGAGGTCTCACAGTGGAAGGGGGACTTCTAAGCACAAAATGGCCTCCTAGGAAGGATGGGAAGTCTGAGAGCTTAGGAAAACTTGAGGCGGAGTTCAAGAGAGCTGGTGCCTTGTAAAAAGGAGAACCCACTCAAACATGCTCCATGGAGGGGCCAACGTGTGAGGACGTCAGGCTCAGAAAGGAAGGAATATAATCCTACCACCACAATGGCCTTCAGTGGGAACACCTGTACGTAACTGCAACAGAGTAAGTGCTGCTTCTTGGATTTAACATCCAGAATCACGTTATAGGTAGAACATAAAGTGTTTACTAAGACTAAACCACAGAATATAAGCATTACCAACTCTGAGCATTATAAAATTAAACTTACAACTTCCCAGAACGGAGAGGCTGGAAGTAGTGGGGTGGCAGACAAACAGTGTCCATGACACGGAACAGGAATGGAGGAGGCAGCTGAGGCTGCAGGGGGCAGGGCTCCAAGCATGAAGCAGCTGTAAGGGGGAAGGGAGGTGGGGAGGGCCAGCAGTCATGAGACACCAAGTCAAAGCCCTCGAAGCTCATCAAGTGAGAGGTGGTGCTAAAGCATAGTATAAGACATTTGGAAATCATGAAAGCAAAAATGTACAGAAAAAAAGAAGGTGGTTGCTTCTGAGAAGCAAGACTAAATGCAGGAAGAGGTAGAGTAAAAACTTGTTGCTTTTCATAATAAGCTGTTCCAGAATTTTTCTATTGTTAGCCATTTCTATTACTTTGACTTAAACTTTTTTGAAAAATATTCTCTGTAAGACTATTGTTTAGACCCTAACAGTAGGCTTTTTCTCAACTTTTACCAGGCCTTACAGTGCCTGTGTTGAGACCACTGCAGCTGGCCTTACACTGTGTCCACTTTATTTAGTAAAGTCACCTTTTCTCTCTACAAGCACACTAGTCATTTTATGGCTGTAGAAACTTGTCCAATTCTGATTTGCTGTAAAGAGAACAGAACGGTGGTGATGATCATGTTAGGCCATCAAAATATGGGACATCGTGGCTAAAAAAGAATTTTTGAAGGTCCATGTTCTACAGGAGAATATCTAAGTGTAGACACAAATATTCCGGAGCCTTTGAGTCTACGAAATCCAGTTAATTCTTATATGGAAAAGGTTCAGCTCTTGAGTTCTCCATGAGGGCTTTCTAAATTTTGAAAGAAATTAACTGATGGGCATAATTAGCCAAGAAGTATAAGGAAACCCCATATTCTATTACACCCACGGATGACTAAGTTTAATTATGAACAATAATCTGGAAATTGTTGTTCTGAGAGATTCACTGAGCACAGACAGCAGAGTAAGGATCCCGGCACAGGCCCGGGAGCCCCGACCAGGAGATGAGGCTAATTAGGGTGAGGCTGACCGGGACTCCCAGCCCCGAGGGCGCCCGCGGGGTGAGCCGGAGGCAGTGCCCACAGCCAACAAGCAGGGGAAGCCACGGGACCTGGCTAAGGCAGGAGAGCAGGAAGACAAAAGTGCGTAACGATTACATTTCTAATGAAGAAAAATAAGCATAGGAACAACTCATTTTTACTGATGTCACAGCCTTTAAGTGACTGATTCAGAATGACAAACAGCTATGTAGATCCTGCTTTGAATTTCACAGATTCAATACCCGACCCTAAACAGCAGTGGGAAGTAAAAATTCCCAGAGAGCCAAAAACAATGGTTTTCATTTTAAGTTGGTTTTTAAATATGTTTCTTTCAAGCCTTCAGGGAAAATGGAAATAAGTTCAGAATATTGCATTTATTCTCAAATCCAGAATATATCACGTGCCATTAAGTAAAACGCTAAGCAAATCATTTATCATATGCTCCCTTCCATCCACTTTCTTATCAATCTCTTTTCTCTCATGCACGCAGCCTCTTAAACTATCACGTTTATTTCTGTGAAGCACGGCTGCCTCAAATTCTTAGTTGCTCATCCCTACAAGATCTCACCCAGCTTGGCCTGGCCTTCTGAAAGGCTCAGAACATGATTGGTTGATTACATTGTTCATTCATTAAATTTTATTCAGACTTGGTCTGGCCCAGACCCCTTAAAGCAATTCTCCTTCCTCTGGTTTATGTCAAAATAAAAGCTCCTGCTAGCATCTATTCAAGACTTTAGACATTTTCTTAAGTGTCAAAATTTCAGGTAATCACTCATATTCTTATACATTTAACATGAATGTTTGTGTTGTTGTTTGATAGAGGCTTTTCCTAAAAAAGGGCAGTGAAATAAATATCCCCAAGTGGAAGCAACCCAACTGAAGCATACCAATCAGGCAGTAAACCAAGAGTTGGGTTGACAGAAGGGAATAAAACCAGGTATGGCTGTCAGATTTAAGTTTCCCAGAATACAGGAATATTAAAACAAACATAAGCCAGAAATCAGCAGGGAAGAAATTCCAAAGGACTGAACTACCATGTTCCAATTAATAAGGACCACATTATGACTTCACAGAACTTTCCACAGCAGCCAGGATTACGCAGGCATCTTGGAAGGTGGTGCTGTTTCGTGCATCATTTTACTGTCCTGCTAATTCAGTCCATTATTACCTCTGTCCTCCACACCCCAAGGAGAAGTAAACCGGAAGCATAGTTTTCCATTCTGTACAGACCCACCGGGTAAGAATCTACCTGGCACATTCCTTTCAGATCTGAAATTACTGGGAAAGGCTTACGTCTGGCATGCTTCCTGTCCCCCACGCCCAGGCCCTTCAGCTAGACAGGACCATCTGGTACCTTTTGCAGGTCCTCAAAGGACAACCATCCCAGGACGCCCACATGATCCCCAGGCAGGACAGCTCCTCTGCTCTTCCCTATGTGGTGCACATGTGCTGCCCGTGCCTTCAGCTCAGAACGCTTGCTGTGCCCTGGACACCAACCCAGCCTTTCACTCCTCCCCCGTGGCGTCTGCACTGGTCTCCATGGAGTTAGACGTTCAGCCCATCGCACCGTAGCTCTCCTCAGCCCTACACCACAGGCAGACACTTACCTGTCAACCACCACTGGGCCAGAGGCTGCCCACCATGGTGTGAAGGGAAAATTATATACACGTTCATCAGATGCCTTTAAGCACTCTCAGGTTGTCATTTTTACCTTGACTGTAAGGTGGCTCACAGCTAGATTTCAGGATCACATGAGCCATTTTTGTTTGTGTTTCCAAAAGAGCAATCCCTTCTCTCCTGTTTGTTCTCTGACCTCTCTTAGTTTGATCATGCTAGCTATCAAAGCACTTTCTGGAAAGAGCTGATACATAGGGAGAGTACATTTCTATCATGCTTCAGAGGAATGATACATTTTTTGAGGTGGGGCACTTAGCAGTCATACACCCTAATATCTCTCAAATGTCAGTCATAAGGCCAGGGCTGGCAAATTTGTGGCTAACAGTCACTGGTCAGCAGAGAAAGAAGAAAGAGAATGGAAATATAAAGTGTCTTCATACAGCTAAATATGTGCAATCTGAAGACAAATTTATGACATTTATACTCTTTTGGTATTACAGTATTTCTTCCATGAAATGATGTTAGTAGATAATAGCTACATTCTTAAATCTTAAATTATGAAAAATTCTCAACAGAAAATCAAGGCTAGCATATAATCACGGAGTGCACCCTACTGCACTCACCCAGCTTTAACAATCAACTGTGTTTATACACAGCCAAAGAAATACATTCACCATTGATCCTGAGATTTTTTTTTTTCCTATTTCACAGAATCTCCAAGTGTTCGAATGACTAGGCTGGGCTGGTGTACCCATTTTACAGATGAGGACACAAAGAACAGCAGAGATTAACCTGTGTTTAGCTAAGCAGCTGGGCAGGACCAGACCAGGTAAGTCTGGTGTGCCATGACACAGCTTTTGAGGGTAGGAGCATAAACCACCCCTCTTTAACATGCCCAAGTTCAGCAGAGGCATACCCAAGACCTACAGAAGACGGCTTTTAGTCCCCGCCTGGTATTTCTTACACACAACTTGGGATCATCCAGCCCCACTCAGAACAACCAAAGGGGAAAACCAATAATCTATAACCAAAGTTTACTATATCTTATGCAAGAGCAATTATGTACTATCCCCAGAGGGCTCTAGGAACTACCCAACGGCAAAGACTACTAGAAATTTCTACATTAATTTCTTATCCAAGACTTCAAAAATAAATTTATGAAACAAACAGGTGTGAATAGATGAGAAGTTATGCAATAAAGTGAACAACCAGCTACTCATCCACTCCTCAAGGTCCCTACATAACCCTTCCAAACTACCAGGTAGAAAAATCTAACAGCAATGGAAGGAGTAAGACCAGGCAGCTACACGTGCCCCAAAGAACCATTGTAAAAACCAAATGAGACAATATAAACAACATTTTAACACTTCATAAAACTTTACCATGCAGGAGGGTGGCTAACTGATAAAAAATAAAATATCTTCTTTAAAGGACTCACCTAATTTTCAGTTTACGTAGAGTTGATTTCCCTGAAGAGGTACCCTGAAGTATATGAGAAGCCTTCAGCAGCAATACCTAAAACAATAAAAAACACCTAAATCAAGTAATGCTATAGACATCAGTGTTCTGAAAAACATTTTCTATCTATACATTTGGTCATTTCCCCCACACTAAGCATGAAAGGAAATAACTCAGGAAACAATGAATTTCCCCTGCAACACATGGGCTGGGAATTTTCTTTACCAACAGGGAATTTAGGTCCCAAGACATTTATTTTGAAAGCCAAAATTATGTTACTGTTGGCAAAGAAGCAAATACATATTTTTTCTTCTTCCCCATGCTAGGAATGCTTAAAGGCTTTGAATTTAAACAGAAGTCAAACATATGTATACACCCTCTTGCCCCCACCAACGTTTAAAACAAAAATCAGACATTTTGATTCTTTCTAAACTTAGCTTACGTGAGCTAGCCTTGTTCTCTTTTTTCTTAGTTCCTCTAACATGTCTGTGAAGTGTTCCCTTCTTGCTTCAACTACTTTTGTCTGGATCACAGTTCTCTGAGGCATGGAAAATGGACCAGTTAGCACCTTACTCCATGGAAACCCAATTTGAAGCAGAGAAGAACCAAAATCAGTTGTGGAAATCAAAATGGCACGAACACATTTAACAAACAGGAGTCTGAGACAGAACATATATTTGACCAACAAAACAGAATGAACAGCCAGGTATAGAACTAAGTATTCCTAGGAAATTAAGTACATGTAATCATATCTGGATAGGTATGTGAGACTAGTTAATAAATGGTGTTGGTTAGTTATTTAGGGGGAGGAAAAACTCCAGAGCTCTCCCTTTCTACTAATGAAAAATAAACTCAAAATAGAATCAGATTTGTATTAGAAGAATATACAGATGAACAGTCTTAATGACACAGGGATAGGAAAGGCCTTTTAAACATGACATCAAAATCTCAAACTATAAAGGATTAACTGGCTACATTTTTAAAAATCTCAAATTTATGGATGTCAAAAGCAAATCAAAAGAACAAAGACTGATATTTGGCCAAAAGATAAAATAAGAAACTAACTAAAATAATTATACAAGAGACACCTAAAGCTTTCTATCCTTCTTATGCAAAAATGTTTAAAAACCCAGTAAGGAAATTAATGCTCTCCTCAAAATGGACAAAGGAAATTAATAAAACTTTCCATAACAGAATAGCAATAAACATGAAAAAATACTCAACTATGCTAAGAAAATGCCAACTTTGGAAAACTGAGATCTTATTTTTTACTTGTCATATTGGTAAAGATGTCAGACTGCCAATAACCAATGTTCTGGGCATAGCGCAATTATGTTGGCATGTAAAATGACACACCCTTGGATCCAGCAACCCTACTTCAGAATTTACTCAAAGGAGATCATTGTGTAAGGGGAAAGATAGACATACAACGTAACAGTGTTTATAATTAGTAGACAAAAGAGTAAATGCCTCAAAGGTCCACAAATAGACATATTAAGTAAACCAAACAGACACTGAAAATAATGATGGAGATCTGTATTTGTTATGAAAAGTTATCCATGATATACTTCTGAGTGAATAAAACAGGTAAACAACCATGCACAGTATTATTCCATTAGTGTATGTGCTTGTGTATATGCATGTTCCTAGATGTTGGGAAGGATTTTTAATCAAAATAGCTATAATTACCCCCTGATTATCAGAATTTTAGGAGATATTTTACTTCTTTCCTTATACTCTTTGTATTTCTTATAATATGAATTTTCCAAAGAATACATTGAAGTATTTTTTTTAATCTCAAGCTCCAGCGTGAAGTGACGTACTATATAGATTTCTACTTCTCTTGTCAGCTTCCTTCTCCTACCTCACTGACATTTGTGTCACATGTGTGCTTGTCGTAGACACGGACGAGAGTTCCCCGCCTCATCTCCACTCCGTCCCTGGCTCTGGCTTTACACTACTCTTTTATGAATCTCCGTACTTGAGCTGGCTCATCGGTTTGTTACTGGTGACCAATGGCGTTCCACATACTACAGTGCTGCTTGTTATTTTCCATCTTCTCAAAAAGCCCACTCCATCTGAAACCAGAACAGTAACTCCTGTCATCATATGAATGAAGATGTATTGTACTCAATGTCATGTAATGTTTATGACCTACAGCGGAAGTAAGTGGAGCAAGCGTCTCAATGCTAATATAACAGGCAAAAACTATTTCAGGAGACAGGGAGATTCATTCCTGACTAGTAAAAGAACCGATGAGAAGACTGTCTAAATAAGAATAAAAACCAATGGGACATACTTGCCCAGATGGGCCATTTCTATGGTTAAAATATTCTCCGTTGTAATACTTTAACCACTACCCACATTTGTTTTTATTGGGTTGAATTTATATATGAAAAGCCTTTTTTTAAAAAAAGCTACTTAGACTATAAAATACAGAAACAAATTAAACGTAATGGGCCCATTATGGGAATATATCTCCAGCAAACAAATTTATTCTCCTCATTCCCTACTTTTAAAGGTTCAGAACTTCCATGTAACACATGAAACCTCCTAATACCATAATTATAAACCTGGTTAAAAAGCCACAATCTCTTGTAGATGTACAATTCCCTTTATAGGTGTGTTGGATGTAAAGTAAAAATCTAATTAATCCTTCTTCATCTCCCAGAAGTTCCCTCCCGTGACCCCTGCCAAAAAACGTCCCTAGAAGGTAGACAAATGAGACTTACTATCCTATTTCAGACATGAGCAGTCCTAGACTTAGTTAGGCATCTGTGTCTCCAGGGCATAACTCAGACGAACCCACAGGCCACCCAGCGCCCACTACTGGCCTCTCTGTTCTAACCCCTCCCCACTGCAGAGGCATCTTTCTAAATGATGGTTAGGAGTAGGGGGATGGGGAGAGTTGGGCAAGTCCACATCTGAGGCTGAGATATTAGGATTTATGAGACAAAACACTGTATTTAGCAGAGGCCATACCACAGTGGTTAAAAGTAACATGACTGGTCCTGGTTCTGTCAATTATTAGTCAGATGGCCTCAGTATGTCTTAACTTCTGTGCCTCAGTTTCCTCCTCTGCAGCGATGCCCAGCAAAAGGGCCATTATGAGGATTAAAAGAGAAGATGTACCTAAAGTAATCAACAATGCCTAAGTGTCAAATATTATCTTGCTTGAGCTCCAGCTCAGTGGGAGCAGGGGCGGCAACAGCCCATGGTGGATACTTTCTTGTTGCCCAATCATAACCAGGTCCCTAGAGAACCCTGGGATAAAATATGATTCCATGTAGGACACAGTCCCATTTAAAATGCTTATTTTAAACACGAATAAGACCCTTCCAATTAAACATAAACTTAGTCTGAAGGTACCTTGTTATTTAAAGGAACTTGGCCTTAAAGTAGCCTTTTCTCTAGATCATCGTATTATAAGTCACTTGGCAGCTCCCTTGTGGTACCTTTTCTGGGGTATTTCAAGAGACAAAGGTAGATGTGACCAAAAGGCAGCAGAAGTTACTGGCTAAGATGCTTATCACCCATAGCAGGACGTTAGCATCCAGGATCACTTCCTACTTGCTTGGGGAAGTTTAAACACACCACTGGAGTCCCAGGTTGCTAATCAACAGAGCAGAGATGGTAATACTTAGATATTTCAGATGATAATGCAATGAGAATATAAGGGTAAAGTTCTTAACATGGTGCCTGGAGCCCAGGAAGGGTCCAGTCACTGAAACACCTATTGATTACTATCTTAACAGCATTAAATAAGCAAACATATAGTAAGTGATCTGACCGAGACGATACAAGGCATTTTTTCACTGTGAGGGTGTTATGGACTCCTGTTATCCACATGTCACTCAGTGTAATCCCCACAGGAACGTGGGGTCAAACTTGAGGGGACGCAAGGAGGCACGGTGTCTCAGCGACCAAGAGCCTCATGACACACGTGGCTGGAATCTCACTATGTGGTGCAGATCTCATGCGACCAAACACACATCTGCCCTCACATTTCATTAGAAGGGAACAGCTTAACACCACACTCAAGCTTTGCCCTGACACCATCTGCAAGAGCATAAGAATCAGGAGATGGGCCCATGTGGCACCATCCCAAGAATTTTTGCTGCCCAAAGTTAACAAAAGTGCTTTTATAACATAAACCCAAGCATAGCAAAGAAAATCCACTAAATTTAGTTGAAGATAAGCAGAGTATATTACTCTCGGCCTGAGGATATCATTAACCTTTGACACATTTTTTATTACTAATTGCTTGAAATAAAAATCTATGAGACAAAGAAATATAGTGCTTCAGTATCCCTAAAGTACACATAGGAGAAGCCAAAAGAGAAAAGAGGGGAAAAATTTTTTTAGATCCTTCCAACCTCTACCACTTGCCAAGGATTTATCTTACTTGCCTGTTTCCAAAACAGTGAGAACTTTTCCATTAAAAGTACATTTCAATGATTAGATCCCAGCTCTGCTATTGTCGGAAATTATATGACTCCAAGGGGAAATGCCCAATTCTCTTTTCATGGTTGGCCCCTTGCTGATTTTCCAGCTCGAGTTTAGGGTCAAAGAAAACTCAACGAAGCATAAGCTCAAAGCATCAATATCCAAGACCTTCAGAGATGAGAAATGTTATGGTACCCTGCCCTATGCAAAGAGAAAAGCTCCAGAAATCTCCTTGTATCCCTCTAAAAGCAGCATACCAGCAAACTAGGAGAGATGTCATGGGCAAAAAAAGATTTTCAGTATGAATGTGGGAAATGCCAGTTTAAACAAAACTAAGGAGTTTCCCTAATGCAGAACATCTTGGACACTTTAATGTGCTAATGTTTATTATGAAAAAAATGGCAACATCTTGGACACTTTAATGTGCTAATGTTTATTATGAAAAAAATGGCAACATCTTGGACCCTTTAATGTGCTAATGTTTATTATGAAAAAAATGGCTCCTACCTCATCTGCACAGATTCCATTACTTCTGTGGTCTGCATCTTGGGGGGCTAGTGCTCCACACAACAGTTTGGAAAGTAATGGTATAATTAATTATTTTATGCAATTATGGAAGGCTCACTCCGCCCCACTACACTCACCATGAAATGACTAAATACAATGTCCCTCAAAGATCTGTTAACAGTACAAACAATAGTCACGCAAAGTAGTGTGAAACGTGTGTTTATAAGGGAAGTGCTGTAATCACACTGCTTGTGTAATTCTTAGTCTCTACATGCTTTTCACAACTGGAAAAGCTTGAGAGATGCCATGAATTCCTTCTTGGTCTGTAATTCACTGTTCCCCTTCAGTCAGTATGTTAAAGACACTTGTAATAAAACTAAATTAGTGATGTAGGTAACTAGAATGTAAACTTCAGGAGAACAGGGACTCTACTTGGCACAGGGCTATAACCCCAGCCGTTGAGCAGCGTAGTACAAGGCTGTTCCACGAACATTTGACTGTATGAATAGAGGAATGAATAAATACATGCATCTAAGTCTATCACTAACTCAGTGTTTTATGAACTGGCCAAAATATACATGCTACAGTCTTATGAAAGTTTTGGTTTTCTCATTTCATTCCTACCATAATCTCCCATCCTCTGCAACCACTGCACTAAAAAAAAAGAGGATATTTTGCCTTATTTTTGTCTCTGGACTAACTACCACATTCATTATTACAGCCAATTGTTTTCAATAAAAGCCTAATTAACGAACATTCAAATGAGTAGGAACTTCAATTAATCAGACGTATGAAGACAGTTTCCTTTGGGGGAAGGAAAAACAAAATACATTCACCTTTCACAAGGCGGTTACTACACACAGAAAATCTTTTATCCCCCGTTTGCTGGAAAAAAGCAGCTGAGCATTCATATGGATATCAAGAAATATGCTATACTATTAATTTCAATATTCTAAATTCTTTAAAATGACCCTGAGATGTTGCTACACCTTCAAATAAAAACAAAAGCTTTACTAAACTCAATTCACTATGACAAATTGTGGTAATACATTTTAGAGAAATTTGTAAGAAAGGGACAGGCAAATAGTGCACTAGAGTTCCTCACGGGCCGTTCAAGAAGTTAAGTAATTAGGTCTTTCCCACCCCCATTCCTCCTCCACACCAGACATGGCCAGGGTGTCCCTACCGGAACCAAGTTCACTGCTTTTGGTTGGGCTATATTTCCACCTATCACAGCAGTCCTGCTCAGTGTCACCTGTGAGTCAGCTGGTCCCCACCGCCAGGCTAGGACAGTCTTTAGGGTTGTGTCCTCAGCTCCCAGGCTGCAGGGACCTCCAGCCCTGCTTGCCCTGGAAGTCGGTGCCCCAGCACCACTGAGTCAGCACTTCTCGAACCTTGCACCCTATGATGGCCTTTGACCTCTAGTCTTCCATGCCTAAAATGGCTTCCCCACACCCCTTCGTATCTGGCTGCTCATCGAGGTCCACCCACTCCTAGGAGACTTCACTGACCACATCTTTATTTCTGCACTTACCATATTATGTCGAAATAACCTACTCAAGAATATATATTCCCTACTAGACTATGATATCCGTGAGGGCAAGGACTGTGGTTTCCCCATAGCTCTGAGCACAGTTCCTAACATACAGTAAGTATTCAATAAATATCTGAAAAGTTAACATATATCTTGAAGATTGATAACTGGAGGATGGAAGTAGTGGGGCTTCAAGGGGCTGGAGTTCACCTGCAAAGCAAGATGGGGTGGGATGTGTGTGTGTACACTCACACTTGCACTGAAGAGAAGGGGATGCCTCACTCTATGATCACCCTCCTCCAGTACTTCAAGGTCAAAGTCTCAAAGCCTCCCTTTTCCTCTCCTGTACCCAAAGATTGGCAGATTACTCATTTATCTGCCACAAAACAAGTGTCTTTCATTAAACTTCTCTGCTGTGTGGACTTTTGTCAATCAGGGAACTATATTCCCATCCAAAATCAAACCAAGGGTTTATGAGGTTTAACAAGTAGAGAAAGGGACTAGAAGATACCCCTTAATGATTCCTTCACCCCTAACCACTAAAGCACACCTTTCTGTTATTGTCACTCACTCCAACTTGGACCCTGTGGGACAGCCCAGAGTATCAACTGGGGAACCTGACACACACAAATAGACAAGTATTACTCACCAACTATCTGAGCATTTCTTTTAAGAAGATGGGATAAGAGGCTGAAGTAAAGAGAACATGGAAGGTTCACCCACACAGTGGGATATTATTTAGCACTAAAAAGAAATGAGCTACCAAGCCATGAAAAGACCTGGAAACTTATAACGCACATTTACTAAGTGAAAAGGCAGTCTGTACGGGTGATGCACTGTATGATTCCAACCACATGACATTCTGGAAAAGGCTACACCATGGAGATAATGAAAAGGTCAGTGGATGCCAAGAGACTAGGGGGAGGGAGGGATGAATGGTAAAGCACAGAAGGTTTTTAGGGCAGTGGAAGTACTCTGTATGATACTGTAACAGGAGATACATGTCATTACATGTTTGCCAAAGCCCATAGAATGAACACCACCAAGAGTGAAACCTAATGCAAAGTATGGATTTTCCATGATTATGATTTGTCAATGTAATTTCTACCATTGTAAGAAAAATACCTTGGCAAGGGATGCTGACAGTTAAGGAGGCTATATATGTATGTGTGTGGGTATGTGGAAACTGTGCATGCTTCCTGCTCAATTTTGCCTTGAACCTAAAAGTGCTCTAAAAAATTAAGTCTATTAAAAAAAATTTAAAAAGAAATGAGGAAGAGAAGGGTAAAGTACAGTGCTACAAATGCCCCCCACCATGCACTGAAGCCAGGGAAATTCATATGGGGGCCCTGGCCACTACAGGGCAGAGGCTGGGGAGAAGTTTAGAATGAGAAGGTGGGCTTGGCTCTTAAAAGCAGCCATGGAGAATCTGGAGTCCACCTGACCAGCTGGACATCACTTGCACATATCAGAGCAGTGACGTTAAACAGGGGCTGCTCACACAGAGCTCCAACTAGCTAGAACTGATCCTTAGCAACTATATCCTCCCCACTTTTATGCTCACCTCAACCTTTAACTTGAGGGCTACCCTTCATACTAGCACCCCAAGAACTGCCTGTATGGTGAAACCATCCAACTGAAGGACGTAAAGAGAAAATATGATCCCCTCAAGTGGTAAACCATCTGGCTTCCCTTTCCAATGTAAACCTGTCCACTGACGAAATACCCCAGGGCTGCAGCCAGGAGTGGGCATTGTATTTAGGAGACATGCTAACTCCTATAAACACCAGTAATGGCTCACTCCTCCAGCTCAACATATACATCAACATATGACAACATAAAAATGAAAGGAAGTATCTAAGTGCACTGTGCAATTTCATCAGCCTCTGGGTAACCTAAAATAGATAATCACAAACAAGAGCATGGGGATGGTTTGGCTAATCAAGAACGAATTAGCTACTCAGGTATATATAACGTGGAAATCAGTGATACTTTTTTTTATAAATAAGAACCTGTCGTCACTTGGCTGTGATTAGTCACTACTGTATCCCTCAAAATTCATCTCTCAAAAGCAATTTTGCTGCCCTGTACAGCTTACTATGTGCAATATTATCTTCATAAAGTGCCACTGGATATAGCCTTCTTTCAAAAGGCTAAATCTCTCTTATCTTTCCTCATCTGGCCAATGATTCCTTTACATGTTCATTATGGTACCTTGATTCAAAACTAGAACACTCCCCCACCTGCCCACAACAGTCCATTTGCCACTGAAACTTCCTCTTCTCCTCAGAACATTCTGAAAATTAATTTTCCTTGGCCACATGTGTCCTTCTTCCTGTCCCTGGATCCATCATTCCAAGTTCCCCTCTTTTCCAAGCAGTCTTCCTTCCCCTGTGGTTCCCCCTACTCTTGCTGTTCTCTAAATTTTCACGGGTCTTCTATATTTCTCTGCATTATTGTCAACTCATTATCCCATGTTGTATTCCTGGGTTCTACAACTATGGCAGGTGAGGTATACTCAAGAGCCCAGCACAGAGCCTGGGGCCTGATCACTCATGCCCAGGGGCACCCTGGTTCCCTTATACTCACGCTGAGTGCACACGGGCAGTGTGGGTCCTCTGAGCCCCACTTCACTCCTCTGTAAAAGGCAGAGAGGAGAATGTCCCTCACAAGCCAACAGGGCCACATGAGCATAAGGCCCGGGGTAAAACACACCTGCAAAAAGGTACCGACTAAATGATGGTTGGGAGCAGGAAAGTCCACATCTGAGGCTGAGATATTAGGATTTATGAGTCAAAACACTGCATTTACCGACTTTCTTCTCCCCATGAGTGCTTCTAGGATCTCTAACTAGAACAAAATCTCTTGAGAGCTAGATTAGGACTTACACCTTTCTATATTTTTTCAAGGCCTTTTCCCAGAATCTTTTGAAGCAAATACCAGATATCATACCATTCAATATAACAACTATAAAACTAGTTTTCTTAATCAGAAAATGCATCATAAAGCTATTTTCACTGAGAAAAAATAGATATTCTACGCTAATCATATAAAATTATGGTCATCTTGTTCCCCATTGCACACAGCAAGACACAGATGCCCTAAGACAGACTCAGCAGGCCTGAGTCATAATTCCTGGCAGTACAGAAGCTGGCTGGCTGACTGTGGGCAGGTCTCTCTTCTTATGTAACAAGTAAAGGCAATTCCAGTGTTCCCTCCCTGGGCTTGGGTGAAATAACCAGCCACCCTCAGAAGTGACCTATTAAAAATCACCGATGCAGATGGCCCAGTGGCTTTTGGGGAAGGGATGACTCCCCACAGCATCCACTGTTGTCCTCTCTACAGTAACGTGAAGTCATGTAAAAATTACTTTGGACCAAATAAAAATGTAATATAAAACTACTCAGATAATTGCACAAAGTATCTCCACCTCATAGTGGACTCTGATTCTCTTTATCGGTAGTACCCAGTTATTTCAGCTACTAACCACATGTGGCTAGGGAGCAGGGAGTGCTGGAATGGCGGCAAATCCAAATCAAGACGCACAATGCGTGAAAAGTCCACAGATTCCAAAGGGTTGGTACAAAAAAAGAATGCAAAACACCTTGTTAGTAATTTTTACATTTTGAGATGTTAACATTTTGGATATACTGGGTTAAATGAAATAAATTAAAATTAATTTTATCTAACATGTGGCTATTAGAGAATTTATAATTACATACATGTCTCATATCTCATACAGTGCTTCTCTAGCTTCTAATTTTTTTCACAATAAGCATAAATACATTTCATGTCAAACCACCATAACCAGTATTACTTGAACACAACCCTAAAGCTAAAATTATTTCACTTGGACTTCCTTTTTTCAATTATTTTGTATAATTCCCCTTGCAGCTCCTGCCAATTCTCATTAACATTTGAATATTAAGTGTTCCAGTAAGACAATCACAGCTACCTTGAGCATAAAATAGCAAGTAATCATCACCAGACAGACCCCTTCAGACTGAGTCAAACATCTAACTGCTGTGCTATTTAAAAAGCAATTCCCAATCCATATTTCTTTTTATCTCATAATCAGAGTATGACAGCATTTCTTCTGGCTGTTGCAACCTTGGGTATTAGAATTTCACTCTGTGTGGTTGAAAAAATACCCAACCCCACACTTCCCCTACAGGACAAGGAGGGCTGGGTGCTGTCCATAGCCGGGAGGAGAGCCGCCCACCTGCCTTCTATCGGTTTTCAGTGGATGAAACAGGAGCATCTCATCAACAGATTCTCTTTTTTTTTTTTAAGGGAGAGTCAAACAAATATTACACCTGACCTCTGAAGGTCAGTGGACTTTAGGGTGCTTCCCAGCTGTGTTTTCCTAATGGTCAGCAGGGATCAGAATAAGTTGGATTAATCTGGTTTTAAAAAAAATAAGTGATGCCATGGAAATTGATGAACTAAGTAAAACCTCATTATCTAACCCGGTGCTTCCCAAAGGGTGGCCTGCACACTAGTTTGGGATTGGTTTGCGACAGTACAGACTGACAGTAAACATCTTGAAATGTTGAGGGCCATTTGACAATGTAATATATGCTGGTTGAACATAACAAAAATGAAAGTGCTTATGTTTTGTAATGTAATATAAAAATATTTCATGTTTATTGAATTTTATAAAAGTATGTCAGCCCAAAACAAATTACAGATTAAACAACTGATCCTTTCAGAAACACTCACCTACACTGACTCCCCAGAATCCTCAATTTCTGGCCCTCTCATTCTACAGTTGCAGGGGTTGGAAGGCAAAAGGTAACACATGGGAAAGCGGGCTGGGACTCTACGTTTTTAGAAAGGAAAAAACCACCACTTAAGAGTAAGACAATTTCCCGAACATAGCTAGGATTTTTACATCTACAATTATAGTGCCATATTTCTTCCGTTATAAAATGCCATGGATTACAAACTATATTGTGCTCTAATACAGTGGTGATGGGTCCTGATGCGAATAATAAATTACATACAAACTAAAGTTCACATGTGGAATTACACCTCAACTAAGTCAAAATACCAAGTGTTCATTATGCAGATACATGGAAATTAGGATTTTTAAAAAGTCTTCTGAGTTGAGACTAAAGCTAAAAATTCCTAGGTAAGAAGCCCATTAGCATGCACCAACCATGTACACAGAGTGTTCTGAGGGACAGGAAGGACAGAAACATGAAGAGGCAACCTCTGAAGAATTCATAGTGGAGATGGGAAGACAGATGGTCCTAAAATATCAAGGGGTGGAGTTCAGCAGCATAAGCATCAAATGACTCATACTGACTATAAAACTCATACTGACAACTAAGCAGAGGGGCACAATTTCTGGGGAAGCAATACCTCGCTCAGGGTGTGGTTATGAGTACTGGAAGGCATGGCCTTAACAGAAAGGCAGAGGTTAATTTGGGGCTGGGTTGTTAATAGGCTCACCTGCAGGGGCACTGTAGCTGCCAGCTATGGAGAGAGACTGGCAAGGTGGGGAGGCCTGTGCATCCTGCCCAGCTCCTTGATGAGCCCAGGCATTGGCCTGGAGAGAGAAAGCCTGGCTGGGGAGGAGCCACCAGGTCCAGACAGGGAGCACATGGCAGGAGGTGATGGACATGCAAGGAGGGCAGTTCTGAGAGGGCAGCGGGGAGTCAGGCACCCAGATTCCCCCCTCCAGACCTCAGGGCCCTTGGGAGTTTGGGAGAGGGAGCAACTCTACAGAGAGGCCCCTTGAGGGCAAAGGTGGGTAAAGAAAAGCAGGGCCATGAAAGCAGCCTGAAATTAAAGGCTCAGTTTTGTCATTGATTGAACTCTTGGCCATCAAGTACTGTATTTTCATGGACTTCCAGACTTCTGGCTGGTACCATACATAATGGCACCAACAAATTTGGCAGAGGTTATGTTAAAATGGTTTCGTTTAAACAGGGGGGATATAAAGGCTGACAGCAGGGATGTGGGAAGGAGCTGCCAGGCAACTCCACACCCTTGTCGGCTGAGAATTTCCCTTGAGAAAAGGACTGTGCCCATGTCAAGCCAGAGAACCTGGAGGGTAGAACATAACTTACAGAATTAGAAGAAAGGCAGGTACCTATTGTGCCTATTATGTTCCTCCAGGTGCCAACCCATACGCTTAACACCTTCATATATCAGTAATGTTAGACGCATTGAGAATGAAAGATGGTTTCCAGCACCTGTCCTGCCCTTGAACGTGATTAAATGAAGTGCAGCATGGAGTTGTCTGAGAGAGACCTAAGAGACATATCAACCAAATGCAGCAGATATTTATTAAGGCATTTTTAGGTCTAATACTGGCTCATTTATTTTTAAGGATGATAATTACATTGAAGAGCCCTAGTCTTTTAAAGTTGCAAAGTGAAGTTTATACAGATGAAATTCAATGTTGAGGGTGTATTTCAAAATAGTCAAGTGAGTGCAGAAGGGGTCCTTGATGAAACAAAATGGGTTGTGAATTAATCACTGAAGATGCATGATGGGTACACAGGGTCTCATGCTGGTCTTTCTACTACTGCAGAGGTTTGCAAATTCTAATTAAAAAACCAAAAACAGATGGGAGGCAACGCATGAAGGTATAATACATTATTTTTAACCTAATTGTTAGTATGACAACATTACTGAAAACAAACCCAAAACCCTGAAAGTGTGTTTAAATGATGAAAATGCCTAAGGCTTTAAAGGTAGATCAACAGTTCCACGGGGAGAGAGTCTTATATTTTCTAAAGAAGCAAGACTGAGTGGCTGTGCACACATGCAGTCATGCTTGAGAAGGACCAGGAACTACATCTGCCCAAACAGTGTGTCACCTTGACATTGAAGTTCAGCATCTTTCCCTCTGATGACATAAAGTAAGTTTGACTGATTCATAGGCGTGATGGGCAATAGACTACTGTCATGCTTTGCTGCCCAGGTGAGGAATCAAGCAACGGAAAGGTGCCAAGTGTCAGACCCATCTCCCAAGCACCCTCAGTGTGACTGGCATCCCTACTTTAAAACCACCAGAAGAATGGCAATAAGCCAGGGAAGAAAAATAGGTAACACCTGCTCTAAAAGCTAACAGCCCATACTGTTGATTTGATAATTACCAACTACCCTCACTACTGTAAGACCCACATCATGTCCATATTAGCACAACTGGGTTGGAATAAGAAATAAGAGTTAAAGAGACCCAACCATCACTCCTCACTAACCTACACACATCCTTCCTTCACCAAACTCAGGACTTCTTATGCACTACCACTTTGGGGAAGACTGGCTTAACCCAGTGGTTTTCAGCTAGGCATGATTTTGCATCCCAAGGGACATTTGGCAGTCAGGAGACATTTTTGGTTCCCCTGACTATAGAGAGGTACCACTGGCATCTGATGCGAAGACTGTCAACTCACTCCCGTGTACAGGGCAGCCCCGCATAGCAAGAGTTGTCTGGCCCAGACATCAATAGGCTAAAGTTGAGGAGGCCTGACTTAAGCAATAAAATTAGGTTTTATGGTAATATTCAGACTTGTTCAGAAAGAACGTGAGAAGGGGAGAGGAGGGGGAGAGAGGAAGCGGGGAGATACAGGCGGGAGAGGAAAGGAGGGGACGAGGGAAGGGAGGGGAGGGAGGAGAGAAATGACCTTGGCTTTTGTAAGTCCCTTATTTATGTATTTCTACCCATATTCTTCATCCAGATGTGATATTTGATGCCACGCCCTCTTCTGTAAGTCCTATTTAGCTGCCAGACACTTGAGCGACTACAACTGCCAAAACTAATATTTGCTTTTTTTCCAACGGCCATGTTTACCCAAGATTATTCTGCTCTTGGTGAACTAGAAACAAACTGGCTGTTGACACACTTGGAATAGAGCCAAGAATCATCTGGTACCCTTTCCTATGGGAGGCGCAGGGGGCATGTGGTCCAAGACCAATCTCTAAAAACCACCTAAGCTTTCGGAGAGAACCACTTTGAAAGCACTTTGGTAACAAGTTCCTATCAACAGGGCAATCCTGTTAACATTTTCAACAGCACTGACGAGTCTTGAGAAGATGAAAGACAAGGACAGTGGTACAAGGAAAATCACCTGGAAGGGGAAGGTGGGGGAGAGGACAAGAGAGCAATGAACACCAAAGAATTTAACAGCACTTTGTTTTCCTTTTTGCCTTCATCAGGTCCAACTCACATGTAATTATTACTCCATGAAGTGTAGTTTTAAAGCCAGGAGGGACTATCTTTAGCTTGATTATTAACCCTGAAATATAACCCACAACTGACCTCTCCAGTGACCAATAATAGTGTCTTATTTGAATTGTTTGCACTTATGCACGTGGCGGGCTTGTATAATAATTCTGGTAACTGAAATTCAGCTGCACCTGTCCTGCATGATCACAAAACTTCTCTCCCATGCCACAGAGCCTCTTTTTCAGACATACCCCTTTCACCACAAAAATTCAACTGGAGCTACAATTACCACCACCAAGTTCACCTGCATCCATAAAAAGCAGAGATTTCTGACTAAAGGGTATACCAACATGACATGTGAATTCCAAATTATCCTTCTATGAAAGTCTGGGCACCAAAGTATGCCTGAGAGAGCTATCCTAATGTCCTAGCAACCCCAATGTCCTAGCAATCCTGGGCACCAAACACTTGGGCTACTGCCTGCCCTGGTGAGAACTTTCTCCATGGATAAGCTTCTCCTATAAAGGATGTCTTGCCAATGGGTTTCAGCCCTGGACAAGTTCATTATGGATTCAATGTGACCAAAGAAATGACAGTAAAACGTTCTTGGGGTGAAAGGATTGTACCTAACTTTATTTCCACGGTGGCAGGTTAGTCACTAAAATCCTGTTCACTCAGAGAGAGTCTGCATGCAGCAAGCCGGTCTCTGCCTCTGGCCCCCTCAGCCCGCCCAGCCGTCCTCTGGGCCTCTGTCCTCAGTGCTGCCACCACTCCAGCTTCTGCTCTGCTCTCCTGCAGCCTTGAAGCCGTGCCACCGTGTCGCCCAGAGCACTGGGCAGGGCTCTTTCTATAGAGTCAATAACCATGTATTGCTCACACATGTGTAGTGAGCTAGCCAAACAGGGCCGGGTGAGAGTCCTGGCCACAGGAACCTTCATTTTATCCACAAGGAGCGGAGGCACTAGACCCAAAAGGTCAGGCCAGAGATGCCCTGCTCTAAGTGTCCATGACTTTAGGGAAAAGATAGCAACGTCAGAGCAGACCCTTGTGGTCCTTCCATTAGAATACACACCCAACCTCTGGCCTGTAGGAGTTGATTCATGTCCCCCAAAGAGATGTAGCCACATCTTAATCCCTGGAACCCATGAATGTGGCTTCATTTGGGAAAAGAGTTTGCTGATTTATATCTGGATATTGAGGATGTGAGATGAAGTCATCCTGGATTACACAGGCTGTAAGTCCAATGAGAAGTGTCCTTACAAGAGCCAGAAGAGAAGACAGAATAGAAGACCACATGAAGACAGAGGGGAATGTTTAGGGTGAGGCAGCCACACAGCGAGGAAGGTCTGGAGCCACCAAAACTTGGAAGAGGTCAGGAATGATTCCCCCCCAGAGCCTCTGGAGGGGGCGGGGCAAGGCCAACATCGTTTTGGATTTCCAATCCCTGTGACTATGAGAGAATAAGTTTGCTGTTAATGAAGGGTAGCCAAATATACCACCCCACAATATACCACTTTGGTAGGATTATTTTGAGTTGCAGGCAAGCAAAAAACAGCTAAGTCAGGGACAGGCTTTCTCTCAACTCCTCTTATCTGCCTAAAGATAAATTCTTCTAAAGGAAACCTATTGTATAAATCTCCTCCCGGGGAGTTTAATCAACCAGGGAAGATTGACTTATCAATACCACACCCAGACAAACTTTGTCACAAGCTATCATGCCTCCCATCTATTCTTCAAAAGGCCCATCCATCTTTCTTAGGAGGCCTACGTTCCCCCCACCCCATACCCCCTAAGAGAGCACACCCCCCACTCCCTTTCCCCTATCACAGCGGTATTTAAAACAGAATTCTAAAGCTACCTCTTGGGGTTACTCATATTTACCCCATGCATAATTTCCATATATGAGGTGTATATGTTAGTGGACTTCTGTTTTTCTCGTTTATCTTTTTCTACAAGAAGTCTCAGCTAAGAACTCACAAGTGTAGAGGGAAAATTTCTTTCCTCCCCTACAGAAGCCACCCAGTTTGTGGCCATTTTCTGACGCATCCTTGGAAAACTACTACATGGTTGAATGCTGGGTGTGTCCAACTCCAGCACCTGACCAGGTCAGGGACCCCTGGGCATCCTCTAGGTGCTCCCTCTCACAGCCCCTGAAGAACTGGAATGGGAGGCTAGGAACAGGTCTTTAGCCCTGAAAGCTCAGGCCAGGGATGTTTTCCATCCAGGATGAACTCCACAGTATGGTGCAGAGAGAAAGGGTTTCTGCCTGTCATAGGCCAGACCACGAACCAAAGAGACAACCCCTCCCAAAGGGTGTCTGAGAAAAGCAGCCCCAACATCTTGTGGGCCTTCTAAGTGGCTGTCATCATAGCCATCTTTGCTGCTGTTTACTGAGGACTTCCCTGGGCCACGATTATGCTTTCAACAATGTTAAGAAATAACTACTTATTCTGAGTTTTGATGTCATTCTCTGCATTTTCCTTAAATTCTTACATGTATAGGCCTAAAAAAACTCTTTCAGCATTGCACCTAACGAGAGATTGCCCTGTTGGTGTGCCCCCAGAGGAAACCAAGGCACAGAGGTGATGCAGTTTGCCCCAGATACTCTGCCAGGCAGTGGAAGAACCAGGACCATGACCAAGAGCCTCCCAAGCCCACATCTTCAGCCCCTGCCCACACTCCACCTAAGTCCAGGCCAGGACGTTCGTGCCCTCCCCTGTGGCGTGCTCCCTCCACAGCCCAGCATTGCCAGGCCCGCCCTGCTGTGACCCCACTGTGGCAAGGCCCACTCCTCACCCAAGCCTCCGCCACTGCCCGGCCCCTTTTCCCTCGCCCCTGTACCTTATGGAGTTTAATTAAATAATAATTAGCTACATAAAAATGCTGATGCCCTGAGTCAGGAGCTCAGAGAACTCAGCAGGGAATGGTGACATGTAAACCAACAATTACATCTTAATTAAGAACTTTAGGGGACAAGAGAAAAGGAATTCCAGAGGACCTAAATCAGGCATGTCATCTTCAGCCACAAACCGGCTGTGGCTGTTTGCCCAAGTTAATGATACCCTAGAAAGGCACCCATGTCACATTCCAGCAAGGTCCTGTCATTCTTCGTCCAAAATGCCACCACATGAGGGGAGGTATTAGCATCTAACCACTCTGACTCCAACCTGTTCCTGCTCAAATCCACCTCCCACAGGGTTCCAGGAGTCTCTAAGACACAAAGGCTTATGACCGTTCAGTCAATACTATTCTTTAGGGAGATACCTTGATAATGCATTTCAAGCATCTTTAAAATGCTCAGTCCCTTGAACCAGTAATCCCAGTGATGGCAATCCATCCTCACGGAGTGGTCTTAGATGCAAAAATACTCTCATATATAAAGATGCTTAACATTGACTCTTTATGCTAATAGGAACTTGGAAACAACTTGATCTAAAAGTGGCTAGATTAACTGTTTCATTCTCTCAATTGGATATTACATGGCTGGAGAAACACTGTTTATGAGAACTTGAGAAACCGTTTATAAGAAGTGGAAAAAACAGAAAGCAAAACTGTACTTGTAGCACGATGTTAACTATGTCAACTCAGCCCACCCACCCAATGGGGGGAAATCTGATAGGAAGTCAGTATACACATTTCTCCTGAGGGGTGGAGTTATGATCACTTACTTCTCTCTTGCTTTTTAATTTTCTATACATTTTCTATAATGAGAGGAAAAATGAACTTTGTGTTTAAAAAAACAAACAAAAAACCAAGACTCCCAGGGCTGCCCAGAGTTTTCAAGAAAAAGCTTTCACAAACTTACTTCCCTCCTCACCTTCCACAGCCCTGTCCCCTCCACCCCATGCACCCCACCTTCTGGCCACATTTAATTCCTTCATATCCCCAGCATCTGCCTTACACCCTCCACCTCAGTGCTTTTACACACACTGCTATGTGCTTCCCTTCCTCACCCCCCCACTGGGATGTAGGCTCCAAGGTGGCATGGGATTTTATCTTTTTTGAGTCACTCCTGTAGCCCCAGTACCTGGCAGTCTCTGGCTGGCACATGGTAAGATTCAACAAATGTTTGATGAAGGAATGAACAGGGAAACACTGGAGACCTGCTCATGGAGCCTCCTCCCTAGCATTTTCCCTGGCTGCCTTTCTTGGTACCCCCTATGTCCTACTAGGAGTTACCCGTTCACCCGTTTTCACAGAACACACACATACCGGCTCTAATAGAACATCTACTATGTTATGTTTTACTTATTTCTTTACGACATCAGCAGCAGCCTCACCAGATGAACAGTGAACACTTAAGCCTGGGAGTGTCCACGTGCTCTCGCCCTTTTCCTCTCAAAAACCCAAAGAGATAGTTGTTATCATCCTTGTTTCACAGATGAAGAAATTCAAGCTTAAAAATGTTAAGTAACACACACCCCCACCTACGTAACAGCAGGGCTGACTCCAAAGCTCAGGTCTAGATGAGACAATGTGGGGCCAAAAGCCAGACTCTTTGTCCACACTCCGCAGCAGACTGTGAATTTCTGTGGGCAGGAAGGACACGTTGCTGCCCTTTGAAAGCTGGCCAACACTGCTGCACACAGCAGACATCTCAACACCTGCTCGTTTGAACTGCAGGAGGGGTGGTGTTAATGGGGACTGTACCGATTCATTACATGAGATAACCCCAGACCCACACAGTTGGAAGTTTTACAGTCTGCCTAGCAAAGCAAGGGTAATCAAAATGTTCAAATTCATTCAGATTAACACATGACAACGTAAGGAATTCAAGGGTACCACTGTGACCAGAGTGTGCCCCTCAAGCAATCCACAGCACTTAATTAAGAAGTGGTATGTTAATTGTTGCTCTTAAATATCCATTAGCATAGATACCCTAAAATTCTCTATGGGGCAATAATGTCAAATTTCTGTCACAAATCATATTAAAAAAAACTCTTTTAGGCACATCATCTGTCAGTCTAGTGCAATTTCTTATGTATATACTTCAATGTTTTCCAATTCCCTTATAATCCTCTAAATTAGGTGGTTTTTCATTATTCCAAACTAATGAGATCTTTTACTGTACTGAAAGAATATTGTACACACTTCTCAAAATTATATTTATGAGCTTTATTCATCCCTGGCAGGTCAAGAAGTTTGCACCCTGAGTGTTTGCTAGGACATCACGAAGCATGCAGACCTGCAGTGTTCTAACACTTACTAACAGCTTGTCTGGGGTTGCTGCTGGTGAATCTCAAGCAAACAGATACGCACAAATTAGCTGATCCCACACACACTGCTCCTCCTTGGGGCTAACTGCACAGGCAACGAGGGGATATTCATAAGCATTTCTGAGAACGTCTGTGTCATGGGGAGAATGCAGCATCTACAGGGCATGAGAAAATGTGCTCAGGAAAAACACAAAAGTGTGACCTGTAAGAAAATTAGTGTATATGTATAATTCAGGAAGGGATTCACCTCAGCATGACCTGTAGTGGTCAGAGAACTTTCTCACCCGTGTCTAATACCGTGGTAGTTCACAGACTGAAATAAGCACAGGCACTACCACAGGGGAAGACCAATTCAGATGGTCTCAGTGATGACTTCTGATGGCGCTTCTTGGAAATTACAAGACAAGCCTCTCAAACCCACAAGGAAACCAGAAACCCAGGCTCATTCCTACCAGCATATATTTCATTAAGTTTACAGGAGTGACTTATACAGGGGAAAAAGACCATCACACAAGGCTTCTAAAGGCCCAGGTGTCTGTGACAGTCTTGCCTCAAACAAGCCATCTAGCTTCCGTTTCTGAGCCTCTGTCTCCCTTTCTTATTTAATGTCCCAAAGGTTGGGGTTTCATATAGCTCCAACCTTTTAGTATTAGCACATGCACAATAATTTTAAAAGTTAAACCACTACCAGTGAGAATTGCATACTTTTTCTTTAATTAAATACTCTTTATGGACTAATTTATTGGCTCAATAAATAGGAATTGCACACATGGCACACACATGGCACTGGGCTAGGTGCTGGTGAATACAGAAAGGAGTAAGGCCAGGCCTCTGCTTAGAGTCATTCTCTGAATCTAGGGGAGGAGAGACCTACAAACTAAATGACTACAATAAAATGTGATGCGCACTGGGGTGGGGGGAGGTTCACCTACAGCGTTCTGGGGAGATGCTGATGAGAAAACCTAAAGGAATCACAGAAGGCACCCCACCGGGGGGCGAGGCAGAGCTGGCTCTGGAAGCATGACAGATCATGCTTCACGGGCATAATACGCAAGAGGTGGCAAAAGAAGGAATTGTGTTCCAAAGGAATGGGAGCATTTCAGGAAGGCAAGACAAAGCAGGACCAGGAAGACACAGTAAGAGGGGCAAGCTGGAGCGAGCCCTGTCACCTACATTACTGCCAGTCACCCTCACTACTCTGCTGTGACCATCACAAACCCCAAGTGAAAGTGAGGACCACAGCCCACAGGCACCAGAGCTAGGC
This sequence comes from Smutsia gigantea, assembly GCA_032199065.1. Classification (NCBI taxonomy): domain Eukaryota; kingdom Metazoa; phylum Chordata; class Mammalia; order Pholidota; family Manidae; genus Smutsia; species Smutsia gigantea. The sequence continues at coordinate 17,849 of JAVSCE010022005.1, read as the reverse complement.
AACTGTCTCAGCAACCCCTTGCCCCACAGCTACTGTGCTCCTGGCAGGCTGAAGTTAGAGATAAGGCAGCAATATGCACAAGTAAGAACAAACCAAAATGGTTAAAGAAAAGTTTTTTAAGATCATAAATACCCAAGGCTATAAGAGCAACATATTTATCTGATGGGGGCATAAATGGGCTCTAGAGGAAAGAAAATCAGAACATATAATTAGTCTAAGATACGATTTCCCCCAATATGTGCCAGGTATCAGGAATTTGAAGATGAATAAGACACAGTCCTCGGCCTCAAGGAGCTTGCAAATTAAAAGAGCAAAGCTATCATTTAAGAGTAGGTGGTAAGAGCTACAAAGGTGAACATAGGGTGCTCTAGGGCATCTAGCAGACGCTGGGGATCAGGATGGGAGGGACGAGCAGGGGAGCCTTCTGGAGCATATGTAATTGTGAAGACTGAGAAAAAAGGAAATTGAAGAGGAGAGGGGTGGGGTGGGAGGGTAGTTGCAAGCAAGAGCAGCAAGGGCAAGTTCCCAAGGGGAAGGAACCTGCCACTTCAGGGAAATCCCGGCTGGAAAAGGCCGAGTCCAGGGGTTCAGGAACGCTCCAGAAGGAGAAGAGCCAGCAGGCGACGGGCATGGTGTCAAAGAATGATGTCCGTTTTTCAGGACGGGGCTTTTCATCCCAACACTTTCCTCTACCCTGTATAAAGCGCCCGGCTCATTACGTTTGGAAATGTCGGCAATGGTTACAGGAATGTCAGAACCCTGAGTGCACCGTTTGCTCAGTAATGCATAAGAAGGGTGGAGAGGTAGCCCCAGGACCTCCTAAAGGGATTCCACATAAGGTAAACTCACCTGTAAAATGGTCCCATGGCAGAGACCCTAATGAAGGCATCATAATTATCCCGCAGGCTCGGGGCTCCTCTGGAGAAAGCATTAACTGCTGAGGAGAGAGCTTGAGGAAATGCGGACACACCCGCTGAGGAGGGGCCTCGGTGGGGTGTGTTACATTCCTTTGAAAACAGGGCCCTTGCTATAATTTGTGTAATCAGACCAGAGATTGGACTGCAGAACTCTGCTTCCCATTTATTACAATATCACACTCCTGCCCAGGAAACCCCACCCAAGCTTTTGTTTGGAATTCTTTTCCTTGATTAGGTATCAGCCCTATTACTCCCCACACTCAAAAATAGCATGGGGCGGATGAAGCTGCAAGGCAGCGCACAGGCAGAAACAGACTTCTGTGAACGAGGCCAGCTCGCCCTCTCTCGCAGAATGATGACTTCTTTTTCATTTCCTACTCTGTAGAGGAAGAGGGGGGAAGCAGGGATATTTTGTACAAATGGAAAGGCAAATCATTTTACTCTCTGCGAAGAGCCTCCCCAGACTGCGCACACGGCCTCTCCCGGCCTCCTGGCCCTGCAGGCGGGGCTGCCGCTCTGCCTGCTCAGCTAACCAGCAGGGCTGAAGAAGGCCTCCAAGCCCATTACCTCATCTTTGCAGACGCTGGGGCTGGGGGGTCTGCTCCTCACTTTGCCTCCTGGCAGGAAGGGTCAGCCAGGCTGAGCTGTGATGCTATCTGGCTGCCTTAGTTATGCAAGTCAGCTGGGACCCAACCCCAAAGAAGAGCTGAGGAACAGGGCAAGGGTCACCGTCCAGACAGTTGGAAGGCTTACACTCCAGAATGCTGGATAATTCTGGCAATGAAAGACAGAGGTTATAGGAAAATTTCATCTCAAAGCAGTGAGGTTAGAATTGGGAAAAAGGATGAATCACTTTGTTATTCAGCAAATACTTCAACAACGTAAGAGACATGTTTTCTGGTCTGTCCAGCCTGAAGGGGCAGCCTCAGGCACCACGGGCCCTGCCTCACCTCCACCAAAACTCTCTGGGCAGAGGTGGGGCTCTGACCCCAAAGCAGGTAATCCCTTGTGAAGCCAGGGACACAACGGCTCCTGTGGCATAGTTTACACAGGCCAATTTTGGCCAGTGGGATTCTCCCTGGTAACTCTGAGCCATTCTATTTTGAGGAACTTTAGCTGGGAGGCTGGGAGATTATGAAGTCACTAAGACTGGGGCTGGGGCAAACACAGAGGGCTACAGCTAACTGGTAAGTAATCATGGCCTTGTAAGTTCACCATCATCACAAGAGGATAAAAGCCACCCCAAGACAGGAACCAGGGCTGCCGGAGCCTAGGAGAGCACCTTGGAGCCCCAGGCCCTTCCTTTCCCACCCTGGGATATCTCCAAACACACACAGACATCTTCCCTGTTCACCACACTCATGTGAGTGGCTTCCATCACAAGCAAAGATCTTTGCCTAAAATAAGCACCCAGGCTGGATCTGGTGGGGTGATGACAGCGCCGTCTAGGGGCAGGTGTAGCAAGCACTTCACTGGATAACTGCAGGATGCGGCAGTATGGCTGCAACGGTGCTAGTGACAGCATATACACGGTCTGGCTAAAGCATGGAGAGCAAGGCTCACTTTTTGGCCACATTTGCCAGAGAAAGCTCCTTAGAAGAGAAAGGACTCCAATTTGCCCGTGAGGAGTAGGAAGGGTGTGGCTCAACACGGAGGATGGCATTGATAATCCCTCTGGGAAACCAGGCTTTGTTACCACAATTCCTCAGGCCAAGTCCACATCCGCTGGCCTCACTTAGACTGTAGCCCACACAGAACTGGGAGAGGTTCTGCTGGCAAGCTCTCCTGCTTCAATTTTTGGTGAGCCTAGTGAAATACAGCAATTCCCAGAGGAGGCTGCTTAGCGCTTTCTTAATTTGCCTGTACAATGAAAGCCAAGAGGCAAGTCAGGCTGCTGGAGAACTCCTGCCTCTCAACTTCGGTCGTGCCTTGTTACCCACATGAGCAGATGGGGAAGCGCATGACCATTCACAGCACTTTCAGTAAAATCAGAAACTACATCCTGAACTTGCAATGAGAGGTGTTCGGGGATGGGGGTGGGAGTGGATTTAGGAGGAAAAGAAAATGACGCAAGCCGGTCCTTAAGAGGCTTGCCATTTATCAGAGGAAATATGTACACACCTAACACAATCACACGCCTGCAAGCCTTAGCCACTACAAAGTCTACATATCACAGATGAGGAACTCATTCCTAAATCCTGTATGAGGACATTTTCCTTGAGAAATGCAACTGAGGTGGAATAAAACACCAACAGTTATATAGGCAAAATAGGTATTACTATACAAACACGATTTAAATTAGTAAAGGAATTACAACGATGGCTTTCAAATTTTTTTTAGCAGTAAAGTGTTGCCTTCAAATGTAATTTTAATAGAAGCAATGTAGATTCATAAAAGCAGAGCTGCTCCAGTCGAAATGGGGGAACAAGACCTGGAGCCCCACAGTCCTGCAGAGTTCTCCACAGAACAGACAGACCTCTAGGAACCACAGATGGAAAACCCTTCCTTAAAAGGTATTAAGGGCTTAGGGCATTCAGGCACACATAGTAATTTAAAGGTTACCTAATGAAAATGTTCCCAGATAGACTCTAGTAACAAGAAAGGGCTAGAGGTCACAATCTGACCATGTGGTTTTAACTCTGCGAGCCCACCCTGTGGCGACCTGGGTAAGGACCCTGCCCCCCCAACCACATGAAAATGCCAGAGCTCTGGGCTATCACATCCCGCATCTTGTGTATCATTCTCTTCCTCTTTGATACCTGGTTCTTGACATCTCTAAATTCACTGTTCCCATGTGGCCCCCAAAGTTCCTCTGGATCTGATAATTAGTAAGGAGTCTCTGAATTTCAACCCTACCAATTATTCTCAGAGCACACTTAAAATGTGGCCCCTCTGCCTAAGGAAACATGGCTTTCAGACCCCAAGACTCTGCCCCAGCCTGAGTCACTGCCACTGGCTAGAAGGCTCTATTCCACCTTCTGATCAAACAGGTAGGTTCCTGTAAGGCAGCCTTGCCCAAAATGTGCTCCTAGGATTCCTGCAGAGGTCCTGCAGTCCAGGAAGTCCTCAGATGCTTCAACATGCTACTATTCATCATGAATTCCTTAGAGGAAAACCTTAATGAATCATGAACATTATGTGTGTTATGTGTGTGAGTGTGTGTGTGGCAAATCCCACAACACCAACAAGTCCTGTGGGAAACAATCAGACACTTAAAACATTTCCCGATTGTAATTTGACACTTTCTTATAAATAACAAATACTTTCTTATAAAGTCAGAAACTTATGGAATGAGCAAACAAACGGTGAAATATAAGTAATGTCTCTAAAATTAGGAAGACAAGGATGCCTTACTATTACTATTGAACATTTCATCCTCTAATCAACAAAGAAAAATGAAATAAGATAAAGTATTAGGAAAAAGGCAGTACAATTTTTTGCAAATGAAGTGACTGTCTGCCTAGAATCTAGTCAGTTGTAGGTGGTTAGACACAATAACCATTTAGAAAATGTCATTTTTTTCAAAAGTCCATTCATACTACTAAGGAGGGATAAAAAGAAAGGGGGGATCGGGAGGGAAAGGAGGGAAAAACCTAGAAATAAACCTACCCATAAGTATGCCAAGTTAGTCTTATTTTCAACATTATTTAAGGACATAAAAGAATACACAAATAATAGAACCACCATTCCCAGATGGGAATACTCACTATTGTAAGGCAGTAATTCTCCCTCAATCAGTTTATAAAGTCAAAACACTGCAACCAACAGTGCAACAGGATATTCTGTAGAATTCATAAGGCTGAATTGGAAGAAAGCTTCAGTATGACAAAAAATGTTCAAAGAGAAAAAAATACAATGAAGGGAAACACAGCCTGACAAAACTAAACACACTGTAAAGCTATAGTAACTAAAACAGTGTGGTATCAACACAGAATTAGACATACATCATTAAACAAACAATATATATATTCAGATACAATAGTTGATCATTTCAAATAAGTACCGAAAGGACAAACATGATAAATTATAATAGGAAAAGTAAATTATTCACATAAACAAAAATTAAGTTATAGCTCTATTGCTATCAGACACAAAAACAAATTTCAGGTAGCTATAAGACATTTTACATATGAAAAAAAGTAGAACAATTTAAAATCAGGAAAAAATCTTTTTATTTACAAAGCTCAAAGGCAAAGAAAAGTTCACAGATGTGGCAACAACAGTTAAAACTTCTATATTTTACAAACAAAATCAAAGACATGCAACAAAGTGACATTATTTACAAAGGATTTTTATAGGGATTATTTTATAGGGATTGACTTGATCTATTACTTTTTACTCTAAAGCTCTCCAAAATATTTAAATCTTTCATAACATGTGAAAATTCAAATATTGATTAAATATTTTATATATAACTTTTCTTAACCAAAAAAAGTTAATATAAAGCAACAACAACTAAATATTCACAAATTTAAAATTATTAGAATAATAAGAAGTTTGCTGTTTCTCAGGAATAAAAATAAGAATTATGTGGGCAACTATCTGAAATACTTTCCTTCAGTGTTATTTGTAGTGCCTTCCCCATAGATGTTCTGGAAGAGAAACTATGTACTTCACAGGGTGTGCCTCTAGGTTTTTGATGATTATCTGAATACCTAAAGTAATAAACAAACAAGTCCTCCCAAGAGCAAACTAAGAATCTCACGAGGAAGCAACCCCATCATTCCTAACCTATGGGAGGGAGAGTTTTTTTCTTTTTAAATAACATAGAATTTACAAAATTCAAAAATTCTGTGAATTTTTCATAGCAAACGAATTGTAAAACATTTTTTTAAACCCACATCTCAGCCAAACCCTTAAGTTTCTCCATACCTACACGACGACCTACTGGAGTCTTGCTAAAGTGCTGAATTTGGGATCAAGGTGCAAAGTTATCATGCAAGCAACACTCTCTTACTGGAAAATACAATCCTATGGGCCGTAACAATCTTCTAGGCCTGACTCACTGCTGGGTTAAGAAACCGATGCTCAGCCTGCATCATGATCCCAGACTTTTCCATTCTTTCCAGAAAACAGTCCTTCCTGGCTCTGGTAGTCATACTTTTTATTTACCATTTAAAGACCCTAAATCTGTACAGTTTCTGTGTCCCATCATAGAAACAGCATATGTCACTTAGGTCAAAGATCTACAATTCTCCTGAGTTTCTATCCATCAAGGTTACTAAAGTTTTAGTCTTTCTTTCCCAGCAGAATTTTTATTGTGTATCTCTAAGTCATTCTAAGTGAAAACTATAGCTTTCTGATATAAGTAAGGCTTAAAACTCAATCAGAATTCCACATCTAGTATCAAACACTGGTACAGAAAGGTCTCAGTTCCTCATCCCAGATCAAGGGAATCTCATTTACAGGATTTCTGGTCACTCCAAGTAGTCCCTATGTGCATGAAACACAAGCATCAGCCATCTCTCAAATATCCTCTTTTCTCCAGCCATGGTGAGGGGAGGGTTTGCAGAATCACTTTGATACGATGTGTCCCTCACATAGTAATCATTCCACAAACATCTGTTGTACTCATTTATATCAAGCATCTTGAGTGATCCTGGATTATGCTTTCCCATTTGTGCCCACTTATTTAACTATTTTTCTATCAGGAAATTGAATTCTTTCAAATCAACTGTCAAACCTAGTAAATAAAAATAATAAAACTGCAAGAATGAATCTGAATTGTGTTCTACAGCTTAGGCTACTGGCAAAAAACATAAAATTAGATTAAAAGATATTTATCACAATCTAATCGCTTAGCACAAAAAATAAACAATAGCTATTAGAAGCATCATCCACGTGATTTTTCTTGACAACTTAGGTATTTTATAAATAACAAGGAAGCATTTTTGCACCTACATTATACAAAATAAAGCATAAAGCAAACATTCGGTCCCTTCCATATTAAGTTATGGGTATAAAATGCATTTATTTTTATGTGCATTTTCTCAAAAGGCTTGAAATGACACATACCCAATTCTTAGCACTCTTGGGAGAATGGGTGAGAAGCAGTTAGGCTTTTTACATTGCATTTTTAAAGTATCTGCATAATTTGAATTCTCTAACATATCAGTTTTGTCACTTTTAAAATATGAAAAACAAAATTATGCTGGCAGAGGGGCACTGAAAATGGTGTTGAATAGAAGTAAACCGCTTGTGGCACTGTCAGATGGTGTAGCCTTTTAACAAGGGATATAAGGACCTTAAGAATATTTATATCCACTGACTCAGCAATTACTTATTTCACAAGTTTCCCTTCATGTGGTTATTTTTAATAAGGATCTTTAATAAAATATTTTTAATTAAGCAATCTAGCTTAATACATGTATCCCCTTAGATCTTTAAAATGTAGGCTTTTGAAATGTAGGTTAGAAAAATCATAGTAGAGTTGATTCTTATTATTCATAGTAGTTATGTTCTGAAAAGTCACTGCAAACACTGAATTAGTGAATATTGAACCATTACTCCAAGGGGGTCCTAGGATTAGGTTCCTAGGACCATGTGATCACAACAGTTTAATCTACTAATCAATACACAGCCTTGTTGTGTGTTTCTGTTTAAAGACACATAGACAGACAGTGATTAACACTGAATTCACCGGCAAGAGTACAGTAACTCATGCCTGAAAGAAGCTCATTTAATACATGTATTTTCTCCGTAATGTACTTTACAGACTTCTTGCACTTACGAATACTAGATAGCACTTCAGCATCACATGCAGGGGCCATTTTAAACAGTAAAATCACTACTAAAAAACAAATAAATCTGAAAAACATGGCACTAAGTAGACCCTGAGAAGGCCACTTGTTTACAGTCTGAGAGCTGAAACAAGAAAGCAGAGCATCACCTTCTTCACCCTCAGCTGGGAACAGATGCGGGAGGTGACTCATATTTTTTGCCCCTCTGCAGATGTGTGTCCAAGACTATAAAAGTGCCAGAAGTATTGATTTTAGGGTTACCAATCAATTTTAGCAAGGAGACAAGTGTGCAAATATGTGACAGAAGTGAGAATCAACTATATGTCTTTATTTTTAATAATTAGAACAAAATTCTCAAAAAATAGATTAACAGCAGAATAAAGAGATATCCATAAAAAGCTTTCTTGTCTCTGTTAATTTGTGGTTCTCAACCAGGCATGATTTTGCTTCCAGAGGACATTTGTGATGTCTGGAGGCAAATGTGCAGTGTCATGATTGAGACTAGTGGGGCTGAGGACCAGGGATGCAGCAAACATCCAAAAATGTACCAGATAGCCTCTAATAACAAAGAATTATTTGTCCCTAAACATCAGTACTACCAAAACCAAGAAATCCTGTGCTGACTGACCTACTGTCAATATAAAATTTTTTTAAGCGTATGTTCCTACATCCTCTATCAATATGTACTTTAATGCTTAAAACAATGTTAATTATCCAGTTTGGAGCCATTCTCATATTTTATTTCTTGGTTGCCCATTATTTTCAAATTTACCTAATGAGTTTTTATTATTATTAAATGCAACTGAAGACACAGTTTTGTAAATTATATTGTGAAGTATGACACTTCCAATCATTCGACTGAGCTTTTAACGGTGCCTGAGTTAACCCCAACAATTACGTAAAATGTAGAGTCAGTTTGAAATCTAGTTTATGTTTTGACACCAGTTAAGTAAAGATCAGCATCACACAGAAAGTAAGAAGTGTAGCCTCAGTACGTTGTCCTAGAAATGGAGAAACCAGCTCACCCTCAGCAGCTTTCAGAATGTCAAGAACACCTGAGAAGGTTCTGTGGTTACCCTGAGGAAGAAATTAAAATGTCTCACTACGTCTTAATAATTCTTTGAAAAGAGGCCCAACTTAAGTGGCTCCCAAAATATCCTTAACTTTGTAAATGCTCTATACCTCTTTTTCTGCCCCACCCCATAGGGATTCAGTATTACACATTTATTCAGTGTTGAATCAATCATATTTTTAAACAGTGAATCAAGCAATTTGGAGAGTGGCCTCCAAGGTTACTCGGAGCATTCCAAAATGACTATGCTGTATTAACAAGGATAAATAATTCCCAACTGGGAAACAGACTAGTTGACTAAGAACTGCTTTTGGAGTTTAGAACCTGAATTCTTGGCTATATGAGTTTAGAGCCAAGTGATTATTTAAACAGTCTTATTTTGGAAAGATGTTTTAGCTTAACTGTACAAAAATAAGGCTAAGATATTATTTCCTGTTGTGAGTACGCTCTGCTGCCAAATGCCTTCAACTTCCTCTAGGGTCCTTTTGAACACCCAAATCTAGAAAGTCTCCTCCATCCTTCTGCAGCCTCTCTGGCCACTCTCTCTGGCCCCCGTTCTTCTCCTAGTCCAGCCTACATTTGCAGCCTTGCACCCACACACTGCACTCGAGGCAGCACTCTTCAGACAACCAGGATCAGAACCACCCAAGGAGTGGGAGATTAAAATGTAATTCTCAGACCACATTCCTGACCTACTGATTGGAATCTTGGATAGAATAGTTAGGAATCTGCATTTCCATTCTACCTCCCAATAATAATAGTTATTTACTAACTATATCCCCAGAAAACATGTGGCTTCCTGAAAAAGCCATCATTTTATCTGTCATGATTCCCTCTGCTCTAAATCCTACCCATTAAGTCTATGGTACTCGGTCTATTTTAAGCATTCTTGGTGAGCTAGGAAATGTCATCTTGTACACCTCCAATTTGGAGAAATGCTTCTTTTGTAAACCTCCATAGCACACTACATATAATACCCATCACATAAAATCAGAACTGTGGATTTATTGGCTTCCCCAACCAGACGCAAGCTCAATGGTAGGGACCATGTGCCATCCCTGGTTTCATCCCTAGTGTCCAACACGGCTCCTGGCACATAGCAGGTACTCCTTTGTTAAATCAATGAATGGGTGGATGGATGGCCTGCCTCTGAATGAAACTATTCAGTTTCATCAGTTCTACCTAATTTGTAATTACTGTTAATGTGAATAAACAAAAGGCTCAATTGAATAACTTCCAACAGAGGAATCTTGAGTTAGGGTATACCTAGCAGGGAGCCCTACAGGAAAGATGAGAGGTAGTTCGCCAGAACCATTCAAATTTGGCACTCTGTAGGATCTCAAAAAAAAAAAAAAAACCCAGCAAATTGACTAAGCATGTACAATCCTAGAAAGTAGAAAAAACAGATGAGGAGGAAAAGGAAAATTGTTCACTAAAGAACTTTTCTCGGCATGAGTTGCATATGGTTAAGGCCAAGTTAAACCATTCTTATCATCATGGACTAATACAGACACTGTAATCAGCCAAGTGGTTAAAGTCTAGACTCACTTGAAATCATTTACATAGGATTCAGTGTTGTGGATAGTTGAAAGTTGAAATGGATATTTTTTTCATTGTTAAACCATCCTCTAGTATCCTATTCCTTTTCACCTTTCTAGGTTTTCCTTTGGGAAATCACTGTATAGCAGCCATGGGATTTAGGTGCTGGTGACTCCAAAGTGAGCTCCAGAGGTAGACACTGGCATTAGCCAATCAGCACAATCTAACCCCCATGCCAACTGTGAGATGAGCAGAATCCCAGGCATAAGCATATGGCATTGCCCTGGGTGCTGTGATGGTTAAGACTGGTCCAGTCAGAGCAAAGCTCAGGTCTTTTATTTGACCATTAGCCTTTGTTGCTGCTGGCAGCCATCTTCTGAAGATGAGGAAATCCAGGGAGAGGAAAGCAGAACTTAGAGAACCATGTCTCCAACTTGAAAAGCAGGCCTTTTTTTCCATTGAGTTAATGCATTACTTTTATTGTTTAAGTGAATATGGGTTTTCTATTATCTGAAGCATTATAATATATGCCCACTTGAACCTTTCAAGCTGATCTTTCATCTTTTCTGTTAGCACATACATAAAAATTCAGTGTTCCAAGAGTCTGTACACTGTTCCCAAACATACCTCATCCATTCTCACCTCACATTTATGTGTGCCATTACCCTGCCTAAAATGTTCTTCTTCCCTTGCTCTACCTTTTATTTGCATCCTGTCTGGTCTTCTGGACACAAGCTGGAAGCCTAATCCCTCTGAGGTTAGACAACCAGGACCATAGCTTTTTTGTCTCCTCTTGAGCTCCAACCTAGAATACATTGTCAATACTAGTTGTCATGCATATCCTACCTTATATTTTTCATTACCCTTTTGCAAACATAGTCTCAAACTGGAATGCAAGCTCTCCATGCTTTGGCAACCCCTTTTAAATGGCCCCTTGCACAATGTTTTGAGATTAGCAGAAAACCCATAAATCCTTCTTTAGGCAAATTCAAAATGTGATTTTAAACCTCCTGATCACTGCCAGTCATACCCTTAATTCACATAGCAATGCAGAGGATAGAAAGGAATTTCAGATGCAACATATTTCAACATTACACAGATGGCCATGGTCCCGTCACATTTCACAACCAGACTGGCAGTAACAGCTGGATGAAGATGAGAAATTTACCAGGCTGCCTTCCCAACTGAAGATCACTGATGTCCTTCCAAAGAAAATGCACACTAACCTATGAGAGTTCTAAAAATTCAAGTCCCATACCTTTCAAACATCTGTATAAAATCATCCTAGGGGCAACACCGTGGTGGGAGACATGAAGCGCAGCAAAAGGCAACCAAAGAACAAGAGGTTCCCTTCACATCCCCTTGCATATGTGTAGCCCCAGTTGCCCTTAGTGCACTCAGGGGTACATCTGTAAGATTTAAATGATAGACATGAAATAAGCGGAGACAGATTTATCTCCATCACGGAATTGATTAGGAGATAATGAGTAAATTAAGAAATGATGTCAGGACCCAGGTCCATTTCCATCAAAGATGACAAGAACATGGGAAAATGCAGTGTGTTTGTGAGTGTGTGAGCATGTGAGTGTGTGTGTGTGTGTGTGTGTGTTTTCATACAGCCACAGGATTGCTGATATAGCCATAGGATTGTTATTATCCTGGTCAAAATTCAAACCTTTTGAGTGTGGCATGACAGGTCTACCTGCACAAGGATTTTCATGTCCCAGCTGGGGTCTATAAATAGCCTTTCAACATATTTTTCAAAAGGTTATAGAAATGGAAGGGCTACCTAATGAAATTGAAAATACCACTATAAATGATCTATAGAGTAAAGCAGTATCTTATAAATATATATATGCCAAAAATTATTGTGACCTTATTAACAGTTAATCCTCCCCTCTGAGACCAGTAGTTTTCTTTGATAAATGGCCAGAGTTGTCCTGTTAATACTGCTTCTTCATCCCCTTTCCTTCCTGATTAACACTGTCCTTTTCCTGGGTCCTAAATAGGTTCTGAAGAGGTTCAGATGGTCTGCAAGGGCTGGTAAATCCGCTGCAATATCACATCAAAAGCTTGTCAGCCAAAATGTTGCACAAATGTCTTCTTGTGATCTCTGCATATCACCTTACCGCAAGTAATTTTGTTCTACTAGTTGCCCAAGTCTGTAAAAGCTCTCAAAATTGTGCTTTACCACCCGCCGTGTGGCACTAGAGACAGCTCTTGAAGCACCCCCGCTCTAAGGGGCTCTGCCTTGGCCATGAAGCTGGGAATCAACCTAATTTTGGTTTTCTATCCACCCTGGCCTGGATGCCAAGACGGTTCCGTGAGCCATTGCTGGTTTGGACTCTCGCTGGCTTGTATATGCTAAGAGGGGCCCTCTATCCTGTCCTTATGACTAGACAAAAAAAGCGAACCTTAAGCAAAGTGATGTGAGCAAGACTGTCTCCCCAGAAGCCACTCGGAACACCACCTCCCTTTCCACTCCTTTCAAAAATGTCTTACTCGTTCATAACTGTGGGGCAAGAAACAAAATAACCAAAATTAGTATGACAGAAGCAGAGGATTGAATCCAAATAGCTGCTACTACATCAAGGGGAAAACCAACCAACCACCACCACAGAATCTCTGTCCACAGTTTTAAATCCATTTTATGAGTCCAACAGAGGCAGATCAGCCATGTCCCAGCTCCACTATCTGGCTTTATCTTAAAGGGGAAGTCCCCAGCAACAATCTATTTCAATAAAGCCACATGGTTTGCAGCAACTGCTTCTCTTTGTCCGCCAACAGGTCAGGAAAGAGCCCCCTGCAGAGGTGGAGGAGAGCAGGGAGCTGAAGTCAGTGCCTCCCTCCCTCCCGACACTGTCAGCCAGGCCGACCAGCCACACCCCGTATCAGAGGATCTGCAGAAACGGCTGTTCCCCTCATCAAGTTTCCACTCTTCCAGAATGTTCCAGCCCCACCTAATGTCCTGCCTGAATGCCTGGCTTACTGTTTCACAGAACCAGCCGAATATAGAAAGGAAACAAAATCCAAAGACCTGGGATGCACAGAGATAGCTAAGTCCTCCCCAGGTGCTATTCCAAAGGACGTGAAAAGAACTAACAGGATCAGTCTAGGTCCTCAGCTTTGAGTTGATATTCTGTGTATCATTCAACTATGACTCGCTGAGTGCCCAGTCGGAACAAGGCACTGTCAATACATCCCACCCAGTTAAGTCTGTACAAGGGTTCTGAGATTACGTTTCACCAGTGCACAGAGAGCGATATGCAGTTAAGGACTGTCCAGGAACAGGGAACAATTGCTCCTTATTGATTTACATGAGCAGAAAAAGGATATGCAAATTTGCAAAAGATTTGGAGCCTCTGTTATGCCTGGAACCCTGCCAGAAAATTCAGGAAAGAATACATCTGCACACACACACCGAGTAGCAAGATACACTATGCAAATGTAAGGTTACAAAGAGGTTGCCTCACTACAAAAGTTTCCCACCCTTTTAACCTACTTTTCCCCACCATTTCCCTCTTTCCTCTTCCACAGACGACTGTGAACTTCTGTTTTCCACTACTTTAAATCATTGTTGTTTAACAAGCAATTTATGGAAGGAAGAGTAAAGAAATGTACTGTTCTTCACTCCCAATTTTCCTATACACATCAGTCAATAAAAGAAAAACAGTAACACACACAGTAAGCTGCTCCCTGAGGTCATCCCCGAATCTCCACTGAGTTAGCACAGGTCCAGGGCTGTTAGTGGAATGACTGCAGGGCCACTATTGATAAGCCACAAGGAAAACCAGAATAAAACTAATTTATCATGACACCATTTTCTTACTTCCATTATGTGGAAATACCACACTGATTTTTTGGTAACTCTACTCAAACTTGCTTTTGAAAGATTTTTTTCCCCCCAAAAGAGTAAATGCTCAGAGGAAAGGAGAGAAGGGAAAGTATACGATGGCATGGTGGCAGGTAAGTTAGGAGCAGGGGCCCCAGGAAATGAAAAATGTTTCAAAGCAGATCAGAGCTAGAGTCTTTGCAAAGGTATGGAGTTTATGTGTCTCCTTTTCAAGAAAATATGACCATTCCTGTCCATACTTTTTTTCTTCCAGGTGTCTGTGGGTGACAGCTGTTCTAGAAGTACATGATAAACCTGCTGTCTTCCTTCCTGGTTATCATCACTTATAATACTGTGGAAAGACCCATGAGAAGATGGCTGAGGATACAGATGCCCCAGGGGAAGCTGAGACCAGAGGGCTGGGAGTCTAGAGGAAGGGGCACCGTGAGCTCAAGGAGGGAGAGGGGATAAGGGGAGAGGCACTGAGTGGGGCTCGGACCACCCCAAGTACACCTGTTACAGGGAAGAATTTTCTGCAATATTTAAAAGGTATGGACAAGTAATGACTTGATACCATCTTACTACACTGATGGATAGTGACTGCAGTGGGGTGTGTGGGGGGGACTTGATAATAGGGGCGAATGCTGAAACTACAATGTTGCTCATGCGAAATGTTCATAAGATTGTATATCAATATACCTTAATGAAAAAAATTTAAATAACCACTTAAAAAACAAAACAAAACAAAAGTTCCGGAGAAACAAGGAACATTATTTTGTGAACTTTCAAGTAGTGTTGTTAACTAGAATCACCATGCTATACACTAGATCCCCAAAACTTATTCATCTTGTAACTGAAAGTTTATACCCTTTGACCAACATCTCCCCATTCCTCCCACCTTCCAGCCCCTAGAAATGACCATTCTGTTTCTATGAGTTTGTTTTTTTTAGACTCCACATGTAAGTGGATCACATGTTATTTGCCTTTCTCTGAGTTATTTCCCTCTGCATAATGCCCTCCAGGTCCATCCACGTTGTCACAAATGGCAGGATTTGCTTCCTTCTCATGGCTGAAGAATATTCCATTATACACACACACAGACACACACACATACCTTTATCCATTCAAGGGACATTATTTTTAAGGCATTTTGAAATCTGGATTATTTAACATAAAGAACCTATTTAAGTAGAAAGCAACCAACTGTAAGAACACGAATGAATACTTTCCAGAGCACTAGAGGTGTATTTCCCTCCCAGCTCTCTGACAGAGGAGTATAAGGAGCCTGCAGACTTCGGGGAAGATGGCGGTGTGAGCAGGGCGGCAGAAATCTCCTCCCAACACTATATTTATCTACGAAAACACAGAAAATACATCTATTCCTAAAAGAGAGACGAGAATACACAGGAAAGCGCACAGCGTGCAGCTACACCCGAGAGGACTCGGCACCCCAAGAGGCGGGTAAGATACGGAGCCGCGACCCGGCGGGACCCGAGCCCTCCCCCACCCCAGCGCACCGGCGGGAGGAGAGGATTCAGAGCCGGGAGGGAGTGGAAGTGCACCCCGCGAAGTAGCCAGCCCCGGTGATCTGCGCGGGGAGCGCTGACCCACATTGCGCAGTGCAGCGGAGATTGGAGAGACAGAGGGGCAGGATCTGAGCGGGGAACGCGCCAGGGTGCTTGCAGCCGGCTCCCGGGAAGGAAAAAAAAAAGCGCGCGCTTTCTTCAGCGGTCTTAAAGAGACAGGAGCCCAGCGGAGGAGCCGGATCGCCCCAGCACACTCAGCCCAGCAGGCTGGGAGTCCTGGGGAGTTTCAGACGCCTTAGCTGGCGACTGAGGAAGCGTAGCCATACTTAACACTTCTCACTGAGATCAACAGCCTCCTATTCGTTCCCACCCCTGCCAGAGCGATAAAGGGCCCTGCGGAGCGGCACAGTCACAGCTGTGGAATAGTGGGGCAATAGCGCCACCTAGAGCATTCCCACAGAATCTACGTCCGGTGGGCATTTTTTTTGTTTTTTTTTGTTTTTTTTGTTTTGTTTTTGTTTTTTCTTTTCTTTCTTTTTTCTTTTTTTCTTTCTTTCTTTTTTTTCTTTTTTCTCTTTTTTTTTCTTCTCTTTTTAAAGTCTTAAAGAGCCCAGCTGACATACGTGGCAACTATCAGTGACCAATTATATAGCCATGAAAAGACAGAGGAATATGGTTCAGACCAAAATCAACCAGACAACCCCAGAGAGGGAGTCTGAAGGGATGGAAATGCACAGCCTCCCTGAAAAAGAATTTAGAATAAAAGTCATAACCATGCCGATGGACCTACAGAGAAATGTGCAAGAACTGAGGGAGGAAGTGAGGGAACTGAGGAAAGACAATACAGAAATCAGACAAGCGATCGACGGGCTTAACAGCAGAATGGATGAGATGCGAGAGACTGTTAATGGAATAGAAAACAGACAACAGGAGTACAGAGCAGCTGAGGCAGAGAGAGATAAAAGGATTTCTAGGAATGAAAGAATATTAAGAGAACTGTGTGACCAATACAAACGGAACAATATTAGCATTATAGGAGTACCAGAGGAAGAAGAGAGAGAAAAAGGGATAGAAAGTGTCTTTGAAGAAATAATTGCTGAAAACTTTCCCTCTCTGGGGAAGGAAGTAGTCTCGCAGTCCACCGAAGCTCATAGATCTCCCAACACAAGGGACCCAAGGAAGACAACACCAAGACACATAATAATTAAGATGGCAAAGATCAAAGATAAAGACAGGGTATTAAAGGCAGCTAGAGAGAGAGAAAAGATCACCTACAAAGGAAAACCCATCAGACTATCATCAGACTTCTCAACAGAAACCTTACAGGCCAGAAGAGAATGGCATGATATATTTAACGTAATGAAACAGAAAGGCCTCGAACCAAGAATATTGTATCCAGCACGATTATCATTTAAATATGATGGAGGGATTAAACAATTTCCAGATAAACGAAAGTTAAGAGAATTTGCGTCTCATAAACCACCACTACAGGATATCTTAAATGGACTGCTCCAGATGGAAGCACACCTAAGGCTAAAAAGATGTCACCAGAGGAAAAAAAAATCATAGCAAAGAAAGCAGATCATCCAAATACCAACTAAAGGCAAAGAATAAAACACCTATTATAGAAAGAATGGAGGAGGAGGAATAAGAAGGGAGAGAAAGAAAGAAACACCAGACTGTGTTTACAATAACTTAACAAGAAACTTAAGTTAGATTGTTAGATAGTAAAGAAGCAACCCTTGAACCCTTGGTAACCACGAATCTAAAGCCAGCAATGGCAATAAGTACATACCTATCAATCACCTTAAATGTAAATGGACTGAATGCACCAATCAAAAGACACAGAGTAACAGAATGGATAAAAAAGCAAGACCCATCTATATGCTGCCTACAAGAACTCACCTCAAATCCAAAGATATACACAGACTAAAAGTGAAGGGATGGAAAAAGATATTTCATGCAAACAACAAAGAGAAAAAAGCAGGTGTTGCAGTACTTGTATCAGACAAAATAGACTTCAAAACGAAGAAAGTAGTAAAAGATAAAGGAGGACATTACATAATGATAAAGGGGTCAGTCCAACAAGAAGATATAACCATTATAAATATATATGCACCCAACACAGGAGCGCCAGCATATGTGAGACAAATACTAACAGAATTAAAGGAGGAAATAGACAGCAATGCATTCAGCTTAGGAGACTTCAATACACCACTCACT